>JAODAL010020263.1:0-69917 GCA_025379985.1 Phyllomedusa bahiana | reverse complement strand
TAACCGCAACCCTCACATTTCGAAACAAGAGTGAAATAGAATTTTTTTTTTGACGGAATAACTAATAAATGTGGACTTTTCCCAAAAACTTAAAACCGGGAGTAAAAAAAATTAAATTTTTTTAGTTTATCTAATAACGCGGTCTTTTCAGAAATGAAAATCAGGATAGAAATAGAAATTTTTTTCAAAATAGGAAATAAATGTGGTATTTTCCCACAATGACATCCAGGAGTACAATTTAAAAATTTTTAAAAATTTAAAAGAACTGCGTTTTTTCGGGACAACTGAAATCACGGAGAGAAAAAAATTTTTTTTCCCGGAATTGGAGTAAATGTGGTCTTTTCTAGAAAATGAAAACCAGGGTACAAATAGAATTTTTTTTTCCCGGATTGCTAAGACTGCACTTTTTAACAAGCAGGGGTATAAGAAAAAAATTTTAAAAGGAAAAATTAATAAATGTGGGTTTTCTGAAAACCCCAGGGTACAAAAAAATAAACCCATGAACAGTGATTTCTTATGAGAGAGAACGTATGTGTTTGATGCAGAAGTTCCCCCCACAAATAGGGCCCCCGCTCCTCCTAGAAAAGGTGGCGGCTAGCAGAAATAAATGGGTGTATTTCACAGTGATTCAGAGGAGAAAATGGTAAAAAAGTGAAGTGTACCCCAAAAACAAAGGGGCACCCTGAAATGATGTGGGGCATTTAAACGCAGAAATAAAATATGGTGCTATGTCACAGTGATTTGTGAGGAGAAATATGACAGAAATATAACACGGATCCAGTCCCGGTATGTACCAGTAATCAAAACCCTTTGTTTTCTACCACTGAGCAAATTACCTACTTAAGCGGAAGAAAGAGTGATAATAGGCAACTCTTCAATGCCACTATCTAAATCCAAGTTTACAAAAAAACTTTAAATCATGGAGTAAAACTTTAAAAATTACCTTTAAAAAATGTGTTTTTTTTAAATAGACAAAGAACGGGGAAAAGGGAGGGAGAGGCAAAGCAATCTACTACAAAAATAGGGATGATTAGGCCAAAAAGGGAAAAGGTGACCCCAAAAAACCCTATACCCTAAATGCCCAATGGTGAGAGAACAGGGGCAGCGTCCCCATAAGGACGCCCCGCCCGGGAACCTAACTAAAAAAACCTAATACACCTAATAGTGACCGTGTAAAAAGTGATATTATAAACAAAAGACCCGACGCGTTTCTTTCTCAAGGTTTATATGGAGTTCCTCAGGGGTCCGAAAAGTATTTTATGGAAGATCCCACTGATATATCAATTTACAATTTTCTTTTTTACAGTAGACAAGCCTCACAGATGTATGCCAAAAATGTCAGTTTAGTATATAAATGGTAGATGATTTTTCAGATACATACAATACACACGCTTGTGCGACTCTAGGGGGCTATTGCCATAATCCTAGTCTCAGATATTGGATTGGTACATTTTAGGGAGTTTTTTGATAGCAGATAATAACCACCCGACCTTGTTATATCAAATTTCTAAGAGGCAATCCTGTTTAATGTAAAGAATGGCATGTTTGGGCTACTTAATATATAGTAGCAAAACTGCATTATTTTTGGATCCCATCTGTGAAGGCTTGGTCTCTGTTAATTAAGAATTGTACTTAAATTATCAGTGGGATTTTCCATTAATTGGCATTAGGATAGGGATTTGGGTCGCTCTATCCTTTGGGGCCTATACTTCCAATTTTAGTAGTAGAAGTGTTTCCCTCCCCTCCCTTTTCTTCCTGTATCTTTGTCTATTTTTTATCGACATTATTAAAGGTTAATTTTTATAAGTTTACTCCAGTGATTTACAAATTACCTACTTGCAAACATTTTCCCCTAGTCCAAGCACTCTCATTTTACTTACCAAACTTTTATGTGGCTCAGTATCAAATGCTTTAGAGAAATCTGACATCCAGTGCCTCACCCAATTCAGTCTAGAACTAACATCCTCATAGAAGCTGATGAGATTAGTTTGACAGGGCCGATCGTTCATAAACCCATGCAGTAATGGCGTTATACATTTATTGTCAGTGAGGTACTCCAGTATAGCAGTTCTTAAAAAACCTTCAAGCATTTTACCTACAACAAAGGTTAAACTTATCGGCCTATAGGATCACTTTTTGACCCCTTTTTGAATATTGGCACCACATTTGCTATACACCAATCCTTTGGGAAATACAACATTATTATACAGTCCATAAATATTAAGAATAGGGGCATATCTGTCAGATTCCTTAATTCCCTTAGGACCCGGGGGTATTTCCCTTTAGTACCTGGTGATTTGTCTATTTTAATCTTAAGGTGGCGCTGCACTTCTTCCTGGGTTAGTCAAGAAATCTTTAAGGTGGAGTTTACCTCACACCTCTGTCCATCAACAGGAATGTCATTGTCCTAGGTAAATACATTGGAGATAAAAAAAATTCATTTAGTTTCTCCTCATCGTACTCTACAATACCTCCTTCACTTCTTTTCAAAGGGCCAACACTTTCAGTTTTAATCTTTTTAAGATTTATATACAGTAGTTAAAAAAAACATTGGGGTAAGCTTTACTCTTTGGCAATCTGCCTTTGCTGTCTTTATCATTATTTTATATATTTTCTTTTTTTCCTTATAGCTTTTTAGTGCCTTTTCACTGTCCTCCTGTTTAAGTAGCTTAACACTTTATTATTTATTGCCTCATTTACATCTCTGTTGATCACCATTGTTTTTTTTCCTGTTTCTAGTCATTTTATTTCCATTAAGTATGTACCTCTCACAGTGAGTGATTACAATGTTTTCAAAGATCTCCCATTTATTATCTGTTCATTTATTTTTAAAGACCTTGTCCCAGACAATGCAGTTAAGGGCCTCTCTAAGCAGATTAAAATTCATCTTCTTGAAATTCAATGTTTTTGGGGCTCCTTGACAAAATGAAATTTATTGTAGATAGTGTATACGACTCTGCCCGACTGTATATTATCTCCATACAGTGACATATGTTGTAGATATGTGTACACAGACTCTGCAGACTGTATATTATCTCCATACAGTGACCATAAAAGTTGTAGATATTTTGTACACAGAACTTGCAGACATATACATCACCGGCATTTATTAGGGTAACCCGTCCAACTGCTCGTTAACCACTTAATTTCTAATCAGCCAATCACATGGCGGCAACTCGTGCATTTAGGCCATGTAGACATGGTCAAGAAATCTCCTGCAGTTCAAACCGGGTAGTATGGGGAAAAAAGGTTTATTTTTTGCCTTTGAACGTGGCATGGTTTTGGTGCCAAAGGGGTGGTTGGGATTTCAGAAACTGCTGATCTCCTGGGGTTTTCCGCAAACCATCTCTAGGGTTTACAGGAATGGTCCCAAAAAGGAAAAAAAATCCAGTAGCGGCAGTTGTGTGCGGAAAAACCTTGTTGATGCCCGAGGTCAAAGGAGAATGGGGAGATGGTTCGAGCTGTGAAAGGCAACATGCTCAAAAAGCCACCCCTTAAAAACCCGGAGGCAGAAGAGCATTTGAACGCACAGACAGAACTTTGGGCAGATGGGCTACGCGCAGAAACCACACCGGGGGGCCACTCCTTTAGCTAAAAAACGGAAATGAGGGTCCAATTTTGCCCAAACTCATCGAAATTGGAAGTAGAAGATTGGAAAAAAAATTGCCCGGTCTGATGGGTTCGTTTTTCTGCGACATTCGGATGGTAGGGTCGAAATTTTGGCGTCAACAAATTTTTAAAGCAGGATCCATCCTGCCTTGTATCAACGGTTTTGGGTGGTGGTGGTGGGGTATGGTGGGGGAATATTTTTCTTGGGACCTTTGGGCCCCTTGGACCCCAATTGAGCATCGTTGCAACACCTTGTTTAATCTAGCCCCGAAGAATTTAGGGAGTTTGAAACAAAAGGGGGGCCAAACCCGTTACTAGCATGGTGTACCTAATAAAGTGGCCGGTTAGTGTAAGTGATTACAGTTCAGTTACATCATGTGACTCACAGGTGCTGTTTCTCTATTGAGTCGTTGACTTTCCCTTTTTTTTCTGCTTGGTTAGCCCCATGTGACTTCTGGCCCCCACTCGTCCCGCAGATTTGGGAAAAAATATCTTTGAATCCTCACTTTTCCAGCACCTCACTCCCTGCTCCCCACCTTTGTACAAACTTCTAAGAGGTGACAGAGTGGGTACAGGCCATAGCTTATAGACAAAGTCTCCTAGAAGGGAGGGGGGGCAACAGAGGATTCACCCCGCAAGGGTGTACCCCTCGAAACTGTTACCAGGTAAAACCCCCCCCTTTGTTGGGTTTGGGAGGCCCTATATAAGTAGGTTGGTAGGCTCCCGATAGGTGGGTAGGCAGTACTAAGCCCAGGTAGGGAGGAGGTAGATTGGTCCCAGGTTTGGGAGGCAGTAGTTTGGGAGGGCTCAATTAGGTGGTAGGTACAGGTAGAGGTATGGGTAGGTAGGCCCCAGGTGTAAGTGGAAGTAGGTGGACCCCAGGTTGGTGTAGGTGGGCCCAGGTAGCTAGCTAGATGGCTATAGGTGGGCCCAATAAGAGGTAATAATAGGCTATAGGGGCCCCAAATAGGCAGGGGAGGGCCCTTTGATGGTTTAGAGGCCCACTAGGTAGGGGAGGCAGGGTTTCGGTGCTATAGGGGGCAAAATAGGGCAGGGTTTAGGTGGGTTTTTGGGTCATATTGAGGGAAAACAGGGTTTAGGTATGGTATAGGCACCTTATAACAGTCAAAAAGGGGTTTTACTCTTGCCCCACACATTATACCTCCCCAACTTTCACCAGTTTCAAAAGAACCTAAAAAAACCCATCTCTCGGGGATTGCTTTTTATAAAACCCCAATAACCCCCCCAAACATCCCCCGCCCCAAAATGTCTGCGCCACACCCTCGGTCTTTCCCCCCTTTCCCTTTGTAGATTGTAACCCCCTTCACAGGAGGGCCCCTCTCTCCCTCTGTTCCTTTTGGGGGTTTTTTCTTTTGGGCGTCACCATTGTACTTGTTTGAAATATGTTAAAACTGGGCCAAGGAAAAGGGCCCAAGAAGTACAAAAAGGGTTTTCTTGGGCTCCCCTTATATCCCTAAAAATGGGGAAAAGCAGATGATGGGGAGGGCCCAAATTTGCGATGTAGGTGGTCCCCAGTATTTTTAAAAACATCATTTTTGATTGGTCAGTGTAGAGATGGTCCAACCCTTTTTTTAAAATAAGTTAAGGTGAAAGGCCCGGGCCCCTTTATGGCATATACCAAGATTTCTTAAAGAGCTAAAATCGGTTATTGCTGTCCCCCATTTTATTTTGATATTTGGAGTTTTCTCTGGTGATGGTATATTGCCGGAGAGGGCGCAAGGCCAAACGTAGTTCCCATCTTCAAAAAAGGCCCCAAATTTTCCCCGGTTTATTAAAACCCGGGAAAGCTTAACTTCTGTTGGGGGGAAAAATTTTTGGGGGGGGCTTTTAAGTGATATATACCAAATTGGGGAATTTAAGCAAAATCTTTAAGGATTGTCAGTATGGTTTTTACTAAGGCCCAAAAGGTTGGGTCAAAACCAACCTAAATCTGCTTTTATGAAGAGGGAGTAGATGTCTGGATAGCGGGGCCGCTGTGGATATTGTGTTTTTAGGGCATGTTCACAAGGCGGTTTTGGCCTCGGGTTTCGCCGCGGCCAAAACCTCGTCGGCCCTCCGGCCCAAATCGCGTTCGCCCGGGGTTTGCGGCGCAGGCGTGGGCGTGGTTCGGGGGGCGAGTGGGGCAGGGTTTTGGGGGGCGCGGCTTTTTGCCGAGGGGTTTTGCCCCCTTGAAAAATTAAAGAGGGGGCAAATCGCGGGCCGAGCCGTCCCCCAAAACCAGCCCCCCCCCGGGGGTCGCCTGCGGGCCGCGGGGGGCCGCCGGCCGCGGAGACCCCCTGTCAAAAATTTGAAGGGGGAGTTCCCCACACGCGGGGGTTTTGGCCGGGGGCCCCGAACCCGGGCCAAAACCCGCGCCGTGGGGAATTTTAAACGAGGTTTTCCCATGGGAAAACCCAGGGAAAAAAAAAAATTGGCACGATTTGCCCGGGGTTTTTGGGCCCGCGGGGAACCCGGGGGCGTCGGAACCCCCCGGGCCAAAAACCGGGGGCCAAAAATTCGCCTTTGTGAACGGGGCCCCTTAGACTTTAAAAAAGGATTTGACACTCCCCCATAAGCTTTTTGTTGGGAAAATTTTAAAATTTCCTTTGGGGGTTGGGGAAATAACAGTGTTTTAATTGGGTTTAAAAAAAGGGCTATCAGATCGTACTCAGAGTTTGGTAGTAAATGACCCCACTCGGAGTGGTCCCCAGTTTGAGTGGTTTTTGGCCACGGGGGGCCCCATTTATGGGTCCCTTTTTTTTAATATTTTTTATTAATGATATAGTGGAGGGGACCCAAAAGCACGGTTTCTATTTTTGAAAATTGCCCAAGCTTGTTGGGTAGTTTTAAAAAATGGGGTGATGCTCATAAATTGCAAAAAGACCTGGGCACACTGAATGTTTTGGGGATCCCCTTGGGGAAATGAGGTTTTTTTTGGGGGATAAAAGGGAAGGGTTTTTCTTTGGCTAAAAAATAATTTTGCAGGCATAAAATTTTTCCCCCGGGGGAGGAAAAAACTTGGAGAAATTGCTTGTTGAGAAAGGTCTGGGCGTTCTTGTGTTTATAGACTACAAAAAAAGCATGCGTGTCAATTTGGCTTTCTCTAAGGGAAGGGGGAATTGGCCCCGGGGTATTAAAAAAGGCATGGACTCGCGGGACAAGGGTGTTTTATACCCCTGTATAAAAATTTTGGTTTCAACCTCAATTAGAATTTGTGGGTTTAGTTCTTGGGCCCTTTATTGAAAAGAGTATTGGAGCTAGAGAGTGTGAAAAGGAGAAACCAAATTAAAAGGGGAATGGGATCTTAGTTATGAGGAGAGGTTGTAAATTGAATTTTTTTTATCTTGAAAAAAACTGATTAATTTACTGAAAATTTATTTAAAATAAATGGCCCCTAAAAAAAATTTTAGGGGAAAAAATTTTTTCAAGTAAAGCCCCTAAAGACAAGGGGACTTTCCTTTCGGCTAGAGAAAAAAAGATTCAATCTCCAGAGGAGAAAAGCATTTTAAAACTGAAAGAATGTAATCTGTGGATGCCTACCTGGGGTTAGGAGGAACAGTTGGAGTTTCCAAAAAAGGGCTAGAAAACCCCTAAAACTAAAGAATATTAATGCATTCGTAGCTATGAAAAATTTCGGGATCCGGGGGGTGGGGGTCTGGGTTTGAGTGGGTCTCTCTGACCCCTTTGGGTTTAGGGCATTACCAGGGGGGAGGCTGGGCTTAAAATCTTTGTCCCCCCCTTCACCCCCTTTTTCCCCACCCTTGGTTGAATTGGGGGACCTTTTCTTTTTTCAACCGTACTCTACTATTAACAGAATGTAAGTAAATAAAAATAAAATAATAAAAAAGTAGCTATGGGGGCCCATTGGTAGACGGCAGGGTTTAAGTACCTACAGAGGGGCCAAAATAGGTAGTAGGCGGGGTTTAGGTAATTAGGGGGCCTATGGTGGGTGGCGGGGGTTTTGGGGGGTTTTTATAGGGGCCTTAAGTAATAGGCGGGGTTAAGGTTTTTTGCCCCCAAAGGTAGGCAGGCAGGGTTTAGGTAGCTACAGGGGCCCCATATAGGTAGACAAGATTTAGATAGGCTTTATTAATGTTAAAAAAATAACATACCTTACTTACCTCTCTCCACGCTCCCATGATGCAACGCGCTCCCAGCCTCTGTGCTCGGCACGGGCGGTGCAATGATGTGACGTCATGGTGCCGCCCATGTCGGCACTGTGGGCCAGCACCTGGTCGATTTGAGGCCCAAGGCCTTAGCCCTATCGAGGATATTAGCAAGCGCTTCGCTATGCTAAGACCGGGCAGTCCTGCCTTTGAATGCTCAGGACAGAAGGCCCGGGTGTTCAGAGGCCAGATGCACCGGGTCCCGCAGCTCCACCCCACCAGCAGTGAACAGTTATGTTCATTGCTGCGGGCCCAGTAGCGGAACTACCAGGTTGGCAGAAGCACTAGCAGCTGCCACGGGGCCCGGGCCCCATCACAGGTGCTACCCTTGTAGTTAAGCTCCTGTATCTATGACTCCACATGTTTATTTCCTCTATCTAGCTGATTAAGGGCTTGCTCTTTAGGGTTCATATGACACTTTGACCACTTTTTATCAAGGGTTGTGGTAGGCAGACTGAACAAGATACAGCAATCCTGGCAGTACATGCGGTACAAATGACATTTTAACTTCACTCAGCAGGGCGATACAATTACAGTGATACAATATATATATATATATATATATATATATATATATATATATATATAGTGGCAGAGTGACCATAGGTAGTCGCATGGTACCGCAGGAGAAATGCAAGAAATGTGCCGCCGTGGGACTGGTCTCGGTGGGGGAAGCCAAGGGTCATTGGTCAGCAACATTAGGTTGCTGACACTCTACGTAATACGGCTGATGTCCAGCCATTATGGGTTGGCTTTCCCGGAACAGCTGCAGATGGGTGGGTGGCTGTTCTCACATTCCAGGTCACCACTTTCCAGGCAAGGTTTTGGGCCAGACCCGGTAGGGCTATAAGCAGTCTCCTACTACAGGTGATCAGGGGTGTGTTTGCTACCTGGAAGTTGGAGCAGCAGAGCTGAGGAGAGAGCTCTGGCCTTCAGGAGGCTTGAAAGAAGTCTAATGCTGTACTGAGAGTGTACAGTCCTGCTGGAGCTGGATATTAGGTCCAGACAACGTGTAGAGAGGGATCTCTGTGTTTAGTTAGTGGCCAGGCGGCCGAGGTTTTGATTTGTTTTGCATACTGTCCTGTGCCTCAATAAAACTGGCTGAAGCCAGGATAAATGGAAGCCTGTGTCAGAGTGCATCCTTCTTACGAAAAGCTGCGATCCCGGAGTTAAGAAACCCCCAGGCTGAACCAAGATGGTGGCCAAAATGTGAGTGGAATCTCACATATGGTGGAGGATGACGTGGGCATAATTGGCACAACCGAAGTGGTGCAGTGTTGGCACGAAGTGGTGCAAGATTTAAAGGGCCAGAGGACTAATGGTGAAGCGGTGCATTAAGAGACTGTTACTGCGGTTTTAAAAAAAAAATTTTGCCATGGAGGAGCTGCTCGCTCAATTGGTGCAGATGACTACCCAGCAGGAGGAGATGAGCAAACCGTGGGCACAGCATATGACCCAGCAGCTCGAAGATAATAGAAAACTCCGGGCAGAGCTTGAGGCGGACCAGGGAGAGAGCCATTTAAGGCTCCAGGCACAGCTGAAGACCGGCAGAGAGGCTGTGTCACAGATGAAGTCTGCAGAGGAGGACTTGAGGGCCCGAAGTGCTGTGCGGAGAGCGATGTGGAAGATGGCCAATGGCGAAGACGTAGAGGTCTTCCTTACAGCTTTCGAGCAGGTAGCTATCAGCGAGAAGCTACCCACAGAGCAGTGGGCTGATGTCCTGGCGCCCTATCTGACCGGCAAGCCCCAGAGGGTATACTGCGACATGTCCCTGCAGGACACTAAAGACTACCCCAAAATAAAAATGCAGATTCTGGCATGTATTAGGTTAAACAGAACTGTTTGCATACAGAAGGATGCAGAAGTAACCAGGTGTATGTCTGTTGCCAAGGGCAACCAACCTGACAACTGCATGAGGGGGTGTCCTGTGGCCAGGAGGCCTTGTAGTTCAGGAAAGCGTGTGTTCACGTCTGGAGAGGCCGAGTTGCAGAGGGACCTGCGTGCTGCCGTTGCCATGGACAACCACATTCGTCAACAGGAGCCTGCTACCACCGTCCAGCAGAGGGAGCCGTGTTGGAGGTGCCATAGAGCAGGAGAATGTGCTCCTGACTGCCCTCTCAGAAAGAGGCCAGAGAGATTGCAGTTACAAGCCTTGGAGTTCCAAGTGGATGCAGCCCCACCCATGGCTGACATGGACAGTCAGCAGGAGAGGTCCAGACTGAACTCAGACATCAGACCCGGTAAGACTGTTCCTGTTATGTATGAAACGGGTATTGAGACTGTCTATCAAATCCAGGATGTATGTGGTTACCAGGGTCGGCAAAATGGAGGCTCAGACACGCTGCCAGGCCTTGAGAAGAGTCCTGAGGGTGATGAGACTGTGAAAAATGGACCTGTGAAGTCTGAGGAACTCAGTATGTTACCTGCTGTGTTGCCTGGGGGAGTGGACAATTCCAATGTTGCTTCCTGTGGTGTAAATGCTGCGCCTATTACAAACACTACTAATTGGTTAAATGTACATGTAACCAACAGCTATGTCACACAGCATGGGCAAGAGGATGTTAGCTGTATCACAAAGCCAGCTCCAGTTACTGCGCCCTTGTGTGAACAAGCAGCTAGAGGTGCTGCAGCTATTGCAGCAGTGGAGAGCAGCTCAGATATGCTCCTAGAGGTCAGAGGGGAGAGCAGCCCAAGTAGCACAGGTGATGGGTGTCCTGTGATGGATAGTCAGTCAGTAAATGTATCTACCAGGGACCCCAGCATACTGTATGTACGTGAAGGTAAAGTGCAATTTGCAGGTGCGCCCCTAGTGGTTCTGGCTGGTAATAGCACAATGTGTGCAGGTACAGTATGTCTGGGGATTGATAGCAATTCTAAGAGTTGTGCTGTCAATACAGTTGCCTGCGGAGCTGATGTGGACGCCAGTAGCAATCAGGTACGCTCTGCTGGTGTGGAAAAGGTGATTGAGGTGCCTGGTGTGAACCCGGGGGGGGGGAAGTCAAACCAGGGAAATGAGGGCTCTGCTACCATGTATGAGGAGACTAGGTGTGGGAAGGTGGGGGTTATTGACTATGGGATACAAACACTCAGTGAAGAGTCTCTATTTCAGTGTGGGAATGGACACTACAAGGTATCAGTACTGCAGTGTAATGATGATGCTGAAGCAGATTTTGTGTGCAGCCCTGATCAGTGTATTACAGAGGAATGTATCTATGATAGAAATCCAGATTGTGACCATGCAGGGAAGGAAGAGAATGGTCATGCTGGGACCAATAGTGCAGTTGAGTTGACATGTTCTAAGGATTGTTGTATTCTCAGTAGCTTTTATTGCAGTGGTCATAAGGATTGCAGTGATGGTAGTGAGCTGCTAGACCCAGAAAAAAAGAGGGTTTGCTCAGGCACCAGTGAGGGGCAGGTGAGAGTATCTAGATCCTCAGAGGGTAAAGAGGTGTCTGGTTCTGATGCAACTGATAAATGTTCCCGAGAGCTTATGGAGGAAAATATTAGCTGTATCACAGAGGTTTTATGTCCGGTGATATGTGGTGATCTACAAGTGGGTGCCATTTGCAGCCAGACGCCCGCTACACTTACTGGTGTTAAGAATGTGGCTGAGTTACTTAATGTGACCACAGACAGTTTGGTGATTGAGTGGGAAAACCATAAGGAGGTTAGCCGGGCTGCTATGACTGACGTCCTGTTTGTAAATCGGTCTGCCATTGACTCATGCAAACTTGATGATGTGCAAGATATAGGAGTCTCCCTGATAGAGGTTGAGTATTCTCCCTTAGAGACGGTTACAGGGGATGTGCAGGGAACATCTCTACACGTTACTGCAGAGGGTCTGCTGCTTGACAGAGCTGGTAAACGGAGATGTGAACAGGGAAATGTGTCCTCTGGCACTAGTGAGATGCCAGGTAATGTTGGCAGTGGGAACCCTGCACATACTAGCATGCATATTATGGGGGCCACAGTGGATCCTAGTCCAAAGGAAGTTATCACCACTGAGGTGGTCACTAAGAATGGCCAGATGTCAGATAGTAACCTAGAGGTGGAGCTTCAGGGTCCCAAGAAATTAGGGAATGTAGCTGACCCTAAGGAGCATGAGATGGTCAGTGAGGAACCGCGGACTTGTGTTGAAGAGAGGTTTTGGGTTCCTCATAGTCCTGCAGACAAAGAAGTAGCAGGTTTGGGCTCAGCTGCGCCCCAAGCGGCCATGGTGGATAGTGACCCTGAGAAGTGTGCTGTCATTACAGCTTCTGGTGAAGATAGTGGGGTTGCTGGGTCCAACCAGGGGTCTTCTGAGAGACCCAAAATAGTGAGGAAACTGCCCAATGGGCACAATACAAAACTAGTCTATGTGGGAAAAAAGGCTACTAGGTCTGGTGGCGCTGTTAATGAGGTTTCTAGTAGTAACCCTGTGAATGTCGGCATGCGGGTTGAAGGTGGTGGCATTGTTGCAGAGCGTGTATGTATTATGCCACTGGTGGTAAGTGGCTGTGACCTGTCGGTTGCTCATTGTGGGATGAGTGCTTGGTGTGAGCCCACAGCTGAGCTGTATGTGAGCAATGTTGTCTCCGCCCCTGAAGATGTAGAGAAGATGTTGGCCCTGTGTAGGAGCTTTGACCCCGGAGGAAGGGTTGTGCAGGGTGATCAAGGCCTACGGCCTTTATCAGAGGGGGAGAATATGTGGCAGAGTGACCATAGGTGGTCGCATGGTGCTGCCATTAAGTTGCTGACACTCTACATAATACGGCTGATGTCCAGCCATTATGGGTTGGCTTTCCCGAAACAGCTGCAGATGGGTGGATGGCTGTTCCCACGTTCCAGGCCAGGTTTTGGGGGAGACCCGGTAGGGCTATAAGAGGTCTCCTACTACAGGTGATTGGGGGGTTGTGATTGCTACCTGGAAGTTGGAGCAGCAGAGCTGAGGACAGAGCTCTGGCCCCCAGGAGGCTTGAAAGAAGTCTAATGCTGTACTGAGAGTGTACAGTACAGTAGGTCCAGACAACGTGTAGAGAGGGATCTCTGTGTTTAGTTAGTGGCCAGACGGCCGAGGTTTTGATTTGTTTTGTATACTGTCCTGTGCCTCAATAAAACTGGCTAAAGCCAGGATAAACGGAAGCCTGTGTCAGAGTGTCATCCGAAAAGCGGCGATCCCGGAGCTAAGAAATTCCCAGGCTGAACCAAGATGGTGGTCAAAATCTGAGTGGAATCTTACAATATATATTTGATTTATTTTTCACTGCTATTACACAATAAAAATCACTTTTTTATGTTTTTGTATACACAGCAATGTAGGGGCTAGTTTCTGTGGAATGAGTTGACATTTTCATTGGTACCATTTTAGGGTAGACATGGGTTTTTAATTGCCTTTCAATCTGTGTTTTAGGAGACAGGATGAAGAAAATACTTGACATGTTGGTTTTACTCTGTGGGACGATACAATTGCAGTGATATCCATATTATATCATGTTTTTTTTTTTTTATCTCAGAGCACTTTATTGTGTAAAATAATACCTATTCTTCACAGTATTTCTTGCAGGGCGAACGAGTGTTTTTATTGGTACCACTTTGGGGTTTATATGACTTTTTGATTGCTTTTTATTCCATTTTATGTGTAGCAGAAAGAACAAAAATCACAATTCTGCATTTCTTTTGCTTACAGCGTTCATCATGTGGGTTAAATAACATGACATATTTATAGGCTAGGTCGTTACACATGTGGCAATATCAAATATGTGTACTTTTTTATTTTTTATATTTTTGGGGTGATCGTGTAGCGGATGCCAATGGAGAGAGAGGGAGCTCCCTCCTGTTTATCTCTTAGATGTGTGGTCACAAATGACTACAGCAAAGGGTTAAATGTCTTGGACTGGTGTAAACATGATTTCCTGGATGTACCTTTACATCCATTTGCGGGAACACCTTCCTACATTAAACATGTGAGTAGGTCCAATGTCAGGAACGGGGTTGAATAAAACTTGTTTTTCTGTCACAATTTTTTATTTTTCTGTTTGGTGTAGTGTGTTTTAATTTGCAGGATAAGCTGAGTGTGTGCCCTACCATGTTTAGTACTTTCATACATCAGCGATGAATATGTCAGCTATAGTGGAGAAAAGAGCATAGGATGCAGGAGAGCGGAGTCTATGTCCTGTCAGAAGGGTGGCTCTTAATACAGTATTGATTTCCACAAAGTTTAGAGCTGTTTTAGGGACACTTTAAATGAGTTGAAAAAGAGGGAGCAGAGAACATGGAAGGCCTGATTCTTACTCAGGGATGAAACATGACATTGTGACAGTGAAGCATGAAAGTGAAGGAGCAGAGAGGCAGGTAGACACATGAGGAGACACTCCAGGTTTCACAGAGTCTGATCTCGACCAGCCACTGAGACCATCCATTTAGTGCCGACAGCATACCTCCCAACTGTCCCGAATTGGGTGAGACTTACCTGATTTGAATAGGAGGTCCCGCCCTCCCGATTTCCCTATTTACATAGCATAAGTCCCGAGTTTCAGCTACTCACTGCTCTGAGCTGGCCACGCCCCCGCCTCTCTGCTCTGCCTGCTGAGCCAGATAGTGTCTACAAACAGCTCTGCGTGTGGCAGGCTGAGCAGCATCAGCATCTTACTGGATACGCAGTGGTGTTTGTAGACACTCCCTGCCCCTTCACACATCATTGGACATCAGGTGAGCACTGCTCACTCCTGGTTTCATCACAGTCTGGAGTGTGCTGCTTCTGCTTTTAACCTTTTGTTCTCCTCTTGCTGCCTGCTCATGTCCTCTCCCTCCTGCTAGCTCTGCATACCAGTGCTGCCGTGTGAATGTAAGTGCCCTGAATGTCCAGTACAGATCAGAAGTTCATCTGTCTGCAGTAGCCGACTGGCAAACCCTCTCTTCACTCCTTGCTCATCTCTCTATGTCACACTGTGCACCATTGTACAGTACATTTTTGCAGCAAATATTTGCCTGCTACTGTACAATGCTGCACTAAATGCTCAGATATGTTTGCTACTATTATTCATATACTGTGCTGTTGATGCTACACTAAACCCTCCATATGTGCCTGCAGAGAAATGCTGTGCTGCTCTATGTAATCCTCTCCCATTTACCGGCTGATTACTGTGTGCACTAAACACTTCGTTACACCCATCTATTCTAAAGCCGCGGCCTAGGTATATGCTACAAGTCCTGTCTCTCACATATATGCCTCCCTGCCCTGTCTAACTGTCAAAAAGTAGTAGAACATATTGTGGTGCAGCAGGCGCCACGTGCTAAAACAGAATGAGCATAGTCAGCTTGTGTGCTGTGTCCCAAGCCTGCCGTGCTGCAGTCTATGTCTGAGTGGTGCACAGGGAGACATAGGACTTTACAATTAGTAAGACTCTGTTCCCACTACTGTCATGGTTTTCATCTAAATGGAAACCATACCAGCAGCGCCAGATCAGTCAGATGATAGTCACCGGCGGCACCCAGCAGACCCCATTGACTCATAATGGGATTCATCGGGTTCCACTGAGATGTTCACCGTTGTGATAGGAAGATTATATCGAGGTATCATCCATAGAACATTCCAGCTGTTCGTATGGATTTCTGTATATATATTACTATTTATAATTACATATTTACAGACCCCAGTAACACTGCTGTTGTGTTGGCGCTGGTCTGCTGAAGGGGGCGGGGCATGATGGTTAGGTGGGGCGTGGTTAGAGGCTTGCCTTGTGATGTCATACATTTGGAAGTGGTTAGAGGTGTGTCCTGGTGTGATGTCATACATTTGGGCATGGTTAGAGGCGTGACCTAATGTGTCCCTCTTTGCAATCTCAAAAAGTTGGGAGGTATGTCTACAGTATGCCTCACACCTGTCCTGTGCTGATGCAAAGGGAAGATTGACTGGCAGCAGCTACCAAGTGGAAGGTAGATATGCAAAGCAGCTGCATGTAATGGTTAAATGCAGATCCTATGCTTGCTAATTCTGCAGATCCTTCACAGAAGCTTCATGTATTTTAACCCCTTTCAAGAGCAGTGATTGTTTGATATGATCAGTTTCTTTATCCCTGCCTACCAAGAGGTAGAACTTTTTGTATTTTTTCATATACATAGCTATATCATACCTCCCAACTTTTGGAAATTGCAAAGAGGGTCACATTAGGCCATACCTCTAACCAGGTCCTAACAAATGACATCACTTAAGACCACGCCTCCAACCACACTCAAATTACATCACACCAGGATATGCCTCTAACCACGCCCCACCTAACAAAAGCATGCCCACTCCAGCAGACCAGCGCCAACAGAACAGCGGTGCCACTAGGGTCTGTAAATATGCATTTATATAAAGTAATGTATAGTATATACAGAAATCCATACAAATAGATGTAAGACTATATTTTATGGATGATACCTCTATATAATGGTTGTAGATTGACCACATAATACCTCTGTACAAGGAGCAAATATTACCGTACTGTTACTGACCACACCAAGACTAATATTTTCAATGATACCGCTATACAAAGATCAAATAATTCTACCACAGCATGACCACATCACCACCACGTAGTGACTTAATAATATTTCCACACCATGACTAAATATCTCCACTATATAGTGACCTAATAATACAGCCATACTGATCCTGAGTATAAACCATTACACTCCTACCAATATTCCTGACATACAGTGACCATAGGGGGGTAGATACCAGTTGTACACAGGCAGTGCAGACATATAAGAAATTACAGTACAATCAAATTTAGTGACTCACAAGTGATGTTTTCTTTTTTGGGAGTTGTTCCCTTTCTCCATTCCTTCCAGATCACCATGACTACTTTTCCTGGCCTTGTCCCTGCAGAATTAACCACACAAACATCTAAGACTCTGCACTTTACCAGCACCTCTCTACCAATGCCCATCTCTGTACAAACTCCCCATGGGGTGATAAGTGGAGTAGGGGGAGTATGGGGCGATACACAGCGGTCAGAGAGTTATAGAGTTAGGTGAGGGTTGTATTATTTGTTGACACTAGGCCGCAGGGGTAATAGAGGAGGTAAAGGCCACAGCTGAGCTTACAGGCACAATCTTCTGTAGGGAGACCAAAGACCAAACCCCCAGAGATTGTGGTGCGGCTCTGGCCTGTTCTTCTTTCCCTGCACCCCCAGATGATTAGCCACAGCCGTCACCTTCATGGGTGCAGGGAATGGATTTTAATACTGTTGGATTCGATAGACTACGTTGGACCAGCGTATAATCTATTTCTAAACTAAAATGTAGAAGAGTGAAGAAATCAGGCGATACCTTTTAGAGGCTGAGTATATTTGATGGTAAGCTTTCGAGAGTACTGGCCCTCTTCTTCAGACATGATGTTATACAAGAAACTGAAAATTTACAGACTTTTTATACACAGAAGACATGGACCTTCAAAGGAACTTAGAATCTCTAAAAATAACAAAATGCAATATAAGCAGAGAAGTCATTTACAACACTTCAAGAAATAAACAGCTAAAATGGTCAGTGAGGGCCGATGTCAGGGAGTTTATTTAACCCTAGTATGCATGGCGTTAGAAATCTACACATTCACATTTGTAAATCATATTGAGGAACTCAAATAAATAACTTTTTAGTTTATTTCAGCATTGCCAAGTTAGATAAGAAAAATACACCAAATTGTAAGTACAATTGTTTGCGGAAAACACCAAAAAAGTAAGTACATGGGCCTAAATGGCCCACGTTATGCATTCTAGGTTATGCATCCTTTTAATCACGCAACAAGTTCATTTCAAAATTACAAAGTAAGATATGAAAAATACACAAACAAGGGTATTACAATGTAAACAAGCTGCAACTACATTTCTTTTTCAACTTTTCCTTTTTATTGGTCTTCCAAACAATTTACACGTTATCTTTTCTGAATAATTTTTTTACAGAAATTTTCTCCATAAATGGTGCAGTAATGCTCAGTTTTCCTGTCTGTGGACAAATAAAACAGCGCTTTTGTTTTCTTTCTACTAGATCTTGAACTTCCTGAAAACGTATTCCTCACTGTTTCACAGCTTCTCTAGTTTGCTTTGGCAAGCATTTTGTTTTGCTTCGCGGCATCATGTGAGGCATTACAAATTCATGGCAAAGGTCCTTCAAGAATAGGCATCTTTTGTCCCTTCTCTTAGCATCGAAATCGGGATGAGTTTTAGTACAAATAATGTAGGAAATAAGGGCTGATACATCAAGTATATTCGAAAATATGACTAAAGGCCAATGTTTTGCTTCTGTTTTTTCTCATTGGAAGAAAGAATAGGAATATCCACAGTAAATGGAATCAAACAATTACAATTAATTACATCAATAGCACAATTAAATATAAAGGACCATCTGGAACGGAATAAAAAAAGCTTATAAAACCTTAACTTTCAATAAGTAAGTATAAAACAAACAACAATAACGCCCGCTAATAAATCTCAACACATCTAGTGTAAAAAGGCCTCACCAATGGGAAGCATGGGACAAAAATTTACTTCATATCCCTATCAAGGCCCTCAATTGCAGGACTTAAACGAGCCTAGCTAACAACACCCAAAACAGGAAAATCGCCCATTAAGAAGCTCCGCGGTTCACCCTAGGCAGGAGCCTGACCCTGCAAACTCTAAAACCTATTCAATATCCTATAGGTCCCATTCCCAACATGTTACGGATTCTACAAATCGCATCAGGGGGATGGGCATGAAGAATAACGCGAGGAACAAACAGCGATAAGAGAGGGCTATGGTGTTTCCTATATCATTAAGCCCACTAATGACAAGAAATCGCTCCATACAACTGGACTATAATTTACTCACTAGTTACCATGATGACGTCAATAGTGTGTGCATGCTAATTACAAGCACAGACAGCAGTGAGACCACTCACTGAAATCGGCCACTTGCAATGGGACACCCGTACCAGGTGCGGGACGCGTCGCTTTCTAGAGCACTCTCCAGATTGATTGTCTGTACCCCGGCCTACTTATACCATGCTGTCTTGCTTTACTTACGAATGCACAACTACTTTGTCTTGATCATTGGGTAACCTGTGGAGTATATATATCTAGGTGTATTGGAGGCGATTTCTATGTCAATTTAGGGGCGCTAATGATATTGGATACACCCCATAGCTCTCTCCTACTCCCGTTAGTCTCACGTTATCTTCATCATCCCCTGATACGATTTTGGAGAATCCGAAACTTGATGGGAAGGGACAACTATAGGTTATTGATTGGGTTAGTGTTTTGAGGCGTCAAGCTCCCGAAATTCGGTTCGTTCACTTCGCCGATTTTATCACCCGGCAATAAATAACTTCAAATCCGAATCTACTTCGGGATGAATCTCGGTTAATGGAAAAAAGCATATTTCCAAGGCCCTGGCACAGAGCCTTTCTGGGTGCCTGCTAGAACATTGTGCCCTTGCTATAAAATATGCTCAGAGGGAGCTTAGGTTTGGTCTTCATTACATTGTGGTGTTTTTAGTATTGGGGACACGCAGTATTATGACTGCACGAGTTCGTTGGAATCGCTTCAACTTGTTATTGAACACACCTCGGGCAATTCATGAGGGCTATATATCATGAACAAATAATCTTGTAAGGGGGGAATGTTTGCATGTTTTAGTACAATGGCAGCAGGACAGCTGAGGAAAAAAATAAATATGCTGAGGGCTTCACAGCTGGCAACATCAGTTAAAAGAGTCGTGGAGCGGTGACGGGTGGCTGCCAGGCAGCAGATTATGTCGAGGGATGGCACAATGGACATTCGGGAGGTCCGGCAAATAAAACAGGAGGTAGGCCCAGAAGTGACACAAAAGACACCCTAGTGTCGTAGGTTACAGCAGTAGCCTCAGCAGCAGCATGAGGTTCATGACAGTGGCCACAATTGGACAGAGGGGTGTAACGGTACAAGGCAGCGGCCACCCAGTGCAGCATGAGGTCATGGACAGTGGACCAACCAATGACAGTGTGATCGTAGGTCTCCGGCCCAGCAGCCACAGCAGCACGCACGCTATGTAAGGCTCCAGACAGTGGACAATGACAGAGTGTGCTAGGTCACCAGGCAAGCAGCCACAGCAGCCAGCATGTGGTGCAGACTCCTTGTGGCACCAATGACCACAGTGTGTAGGTCTCGGCATTCAGCCACAGCAGCAGCATTAGGTAATGACAGCTAGCACAATGACAGTGTTGTAGGTCACGGGCAGCAGCAAACAGCAGCAGCATGAGAGATCAGACAGGCGGCATAATGACATTCAGGACCCAACCTCCTCCAGGTGGCAAAAAAAACCAGGAGTAGGCCGTAGAGTGGCGACAATGACACGTGTGTAGGGTCATGGCAAGCAAGCCACAGCAGCTGGCATGTCAGACAGTGGCACAAGGACAGAAGTGTGTACGGTCCACAGCATACAGTCCACAGCTAGCCAGCAGCAGCTTGAGGTCCAGGACCAGTTGGCTCAAATGGGACAGTGTGTAAGTCAGGCAGCAGACACAGTCAGCCAGCATGAGATCAGGGACAGTGGCATAATCGGACTTTCTAGGACGTCTCCGGGTGGCAAAAAAATAGGAGTAGGCCGTCAGAGTGGGACAATGATACAGTCGTATGTAGGTCACGGCAAGCAGCCACAGCAGCAGCATGAGGTCAGACAGTGGCACACAATGAACAGAGGTGGTGTCAGGTCAAGGCATCAGCCACAGCAGCAGCAAATGTAGGTCAAACAGGTTGGGCACAATGACACAGTGTTGTAGGTCACTCAGGACAAGCAAGCCACAGCCCAAGCATGCCATAGAGGTCAGACAGTGGCTCAATGACAAGAGGGTGTAGGTCACACCGGCAATCTGCCACAGCAGCAGCATCGAGGTCAGACAGTGGCTCAATGACCCACAGTGTGTAGGTCACCGGCAGTAGCCACAGCAGGCAGCATCGAGGTCAGACAGTGGCATCATTGACATTCTGGAAGGGTGGCCAAAAACACGGAGCATAGGCCCTCCAGAGATAGGTCACAATGACACAATGTTGTGGAGCTTCACCGGCACAGTAGCTCACAGCAGACAGCATGAGGTCTGACAGTGGCAAACAATGACATTCTTTTGGGAAATGGCAGGTCTGGCAAAAAAACAGGAATTAGGCCACAGGGGGGGCACAAATGACACAGTGTCTAGGTCCACCGGCAGCAGCCACCTGCCCAGCAGCATCGAGGTCAGACAGTGGCAAAATGAACAGAGTGTGCGTAGGTCACCGGCCAATCAAGCACTACCTGCAGCAACAGCATGATGGTTCAGACAGTGGCACAATGACACAGTGTGTATGGTCTCCGGCCATCAGCCACCAGCAGCACAGCATGAGGTCAGTCGTGGCAACAAATGACACTGTGTGAAGGTCCACGGCAGCAGCCACAGCAGCAAGCATGAGGTCTCAAAGACAGTGGCACCAATGACACAGTGTGTAGGTCACTGCTAGAAGCCACAGCAGCTAGCATCGGGTCAGACACAGTGGCACAATGACATTCTGGACGGTTGGCAAAAAACAGGAGTAGGCACAAACGAGTGGGACAATGACAACCAGAGGTGGAGGTCACGGCAGCAGCCACACAGAAGAATCATGAGGTCTGAAGTGGCACAAGCGACCATTATGCGAGCGGTCGGCAAAAAAAAAGGAATAGGCCACAGGGTGGCACACCATATGACCACAGTGTCTTGGTCACGGCAGCAGCACTCCAGCCAATAGCATGAGGGTCGAAAGTGGCCACATTACAATTATCGGGGTGGAAATTACTGGAGTAGGCCACAAGAGTGGCCAATATGACAGAGAAATATGAAGGTTGACCGGGTTGGCAGGATGCAACAGCATGAAGTCACGAGAGTGGAACATACTGAAACAGTGTGGAGGGTCACACCGGCAGCTGCCACAGCGTAGCCCAGAATGAGGTCAAGGGACAGGGGCACCATTGACAGTGTGTGTAGGGTACTCGGCAGCATGCAACACAGCAGCAGCATGAGATCAAGAGAAACAGTGGCATATTGACTATTCAGGGAGGTGGCAAAAACACGGGAGTAGGACCACAGAAGTGGGACAATGACCAGTGTGGAGGTCACGGCAAGCAGCGGCAGGCAGCCACAGCTGTCTGACATGAGGTCTGACAGTGGCATCAATGACATTATGGAGGTGGCAAAAATAAAGGAACTAGGGCCACAAGAGTGGCACTTTGTCAGTGTCCATAGGTCACGGCTGTGCAGCCACAGCCAGCAGCAATTCGATGGTCTGAAAAGTGTCAACAATCAACATTCATCGGAAAACGCGTGGCAAAAAACTTGAGTAGGCCACAAGTGGCACATATGGTCAAGACAGTGGACCGGTGACAGGCGGCAGGAGCAACAGACATGAGTGTTAGAGCTAGTGGCACCAAATGACACAGTTGTGGAGGGTCACGGCAGCAGGGGGGGGGGGCCACTTGCACCAGCAGCCTTGTGTTCAAGGACAATGGCTACAATGACAGAGTAGGGGAACAGGTGGGTCTGGGCCATTACTACGTCACACTATGGTATAAAGATTGGTTGGGTAGAGACAGACTGGAGAAACTGTCAGCAGATGTGTGGCATAAGGGCGCAGCTTCAAACTCACGAGAGCTCCCAGTAGGCGGCATCAGGAATAGTGCCCTGAGGCAGATTTAGTTTGAACCAGACTAATTTTCTCACAGTTTGGGGCCGTGAGGGACGTCATGGTGATGTAGTCTGAGCCTAAGGCATTGGTGTGTGGGAAATCCTGGCCAATTCCACGCCACTGATTCATCATTGACATAAGGTCTGTCGTTCCAAATTTCCCACGTGGACAAGAGGGTTCTCATTGGGGTAACGGATGGCCCTCTCGCCAGCCACTGAACCACCGCTCTGATGCAAATCTGCTAGGACCGGGCAGGGTACAGCTTCTCCACTGAAAAACTCGGGCAAGTAGTTGCCCGTGGGCCAAACAATTCCAGTTCGGCTGCCCATGTAGGCCAGCGGTATTCTTCTAAATGGGGTCCGGCAGGAGTGCATTTCCAATTAAGCCACCACCTGTTGGTTTCTGGGTTCACTGCTAAAGGACCTGCTGCTGCTGCTGGAGACTTAGCCCTAACTGAATAGGCGGCCACGGGTCCCAGCACTCGTGAAGGAAGCTGCTACATCAGTGACTCCAGAATTATGGTTGCTGCTGAGTGGAGACTCGGTACTGCTACGTACCACACCCACCTTCCACCCCAGGCATCATAGCCCGCAGCACTAAGCTAGTACAGGTCAGGCAAATCAGCCACGAAGCGAGCACGCCATGAGGTCAGAAGTGGCTCAAGACAAGTCTTGTAGGGTCACAGGACCAGCAAGCCACAGGCAGCACCCAGCATGAGGTAGAAGTGGCACACAACTGACAGAGGTTGTAGGTCACGGCATCAGCCACAGCAAAGCCAAGCATGGAGGTCATAAGTGGCACAATTGACACAGTGTGTAGCTCACGGCATCAGCCACAGCAGCAGCATTGAGGTCAGACAGTAGGCACAATTGACACAGTGTGTACGGTATGCCATCAGCCACAGCTAGCAGCATGAGGTTAGACCAGTGGCACTGGCTCAAATGACCAACAGTGTGCAGGTCACTGGCAGGCGCCACAGCAGCCAGAATTGAGGTTCAGGACAGTGGCACAATGACACAGTGTGTCATGGTACCGGCCAGCAGACACAGCAGCCAGACATGAGGTATGACCAGTGCGCACAATGCTGTGTCTAGGTCACGTGCAGCAGCCCACGACTGCAGGCATTCGAGGTACAAACAGTGGCACAAAGGGACATTTGGAGGTGGCCAATAAAAAATAAACAGGAGTAACGGCCACAGAGTGGGGACCGACACAATGAACACAGGTAGTTGGAGGTCCCACGGCAGCTGCCACAGCGCAGCATGAGGTCAGACAGTGGCACAATGACATATTCTGGAAGGTGGCAAAAATAAGATTATAGGCCCACCAGAGTGGGCACAATGACAGTGTCGAGGTCACACCCCAGGCAGCAGCCACCAGCAGCAGCATTGAGGTCGAGATAGTGTCACAATCACACATCTCTGGAACGGTACTGGCAAAAAAACTGGGGTAGGCCACAAGAGTGGCACAATGGACAGGAGAGTGGAAGGTGACGGCCGGCCGCCCCCCCCAGCAACAGCCATGAGTCGAGAGTGGCACAAATGACACAGTGTGGAGGTCTCGGCAGGCAGCCACAGCTGCAGCATGGAGGTCAGAATGTGGACAATGACCAGTGTGTGGAGGTGGGTGTTTGGCCAATACTAGGTCCACTGAGTAAAAGCATGGTTGGTGGCAGATGCGACGAAAATGTCAGCAGATGTGCTGGCATCAGGAGCCGGTGGCGGCATCAGAATAGTGGCCCTGAAGCAGATAGGTTTTTGAACACAATGACTCATTTCTCACCAGTCTTGGTGAGGCAGTCATGGCTGATGATAGTAATGACGGCTAAGGCATTGGTGTGTGGATATCCTGGCCAATCCACGCATGATTTCTTCTTTGTCAAAGGTCACCGTTTGTTAAACATTTCCCGTGGAACAAGACGGGGTTATCCTTGGACGGTTAACGATGGCACCCGCCGCACTGAACACCCCGACTTCTGATGCCCCACCAATATGGCCGGGCAGGTCAGCTTGCTTCTTCAAACTGCAAAACTCGGCAAGTTGAGGCCACACATCAAGTTTGGTGCCCACAGTAGTCCAGCGGATCTTCTAACTGGGGGTGGCTGAGTGCTTTTCCCAAGGTAGGCCTACCTCTGATGGTTCCAGGGTCTGCCTCCAGGAACTGCTGCTCGTGCTGGCTGGTGACTTGCCCCTCCGATTGCGCGGGCTGGAAGGAAGCTGATAATTCAGGAATCCAGACCCTTAGGTCTTGCTGCTGATGGAAAGCTGGTTAATGCTCCTACCCCATCCCCCAATCCTTCCCCCGACAGCCCGCGGCCAGTTGTACAGGTCAATGGGGCATCAGCACATGCAGCCAGATGAGGTTCAGAAGTGGCACAATGACAGTGGGTGCCTTGGTCACCAGGCAAGGCATGCCACAAAGCAGCAGCATGAGGTCAGACAGCATCGACACAATGACAGGAGGGTTGTAGGTCACGGCATCAGTCACCAGCAGAAAGCCATCGAGTCAGGACAGTGGCAACAATGGCTCACAGTGTGTAGGGTCACCCAGCATCGGCAAGCAGCCAACAGCCAGCAGCATGAGGTCCAGAACAGTGGAACAATGACACTGTGCTGTAGGTCACGGCAGCAGCCAACAGCACAGCAGCATGAGGTTAAGGACTCAGTGGGCACAATGACATTATGGATGGTCAGGCACAAAATACAGGAATAGGCCACAGAGCTGTCACAATGACCAGTTTGTCCTAGGTCACGGACAGCAGCTTTCAGCCAGCAGCATGAGGTTCAGACCAGTGGCAAAATGACAGAGCCAAGTGTGTAGGTTCACGGCATCAGCCCACAGCTCAGCGCATTCCTGTTGGTCAGACAAGTGGCACAATGACAAGGTTGTGTGTATGGTCAGGCATCAGCCATACAGCAGCGAGCCATGAAGGTCTGACAGTGGCTCCAATGACACAGTGTGCAGGTCTCGGCACCAGCAGCCCACAGTGTCAGCTCGCATGAGGTCAGAACGTGGCACAATGACATTTCTGGTGCCGGGTGGCAAAAAAACAGGTATAGGCCAACCAGAGGTGGCAAAATGACCACAGTGTCATAGGTCACGCCGGGAGCAAGCCACTGCAGCAGCATGAGGTTCAGACAGTGGCACAATGGACACAGTGTTGTAGGTCACGGCATCAGCCACCCAGCCAGCCGCCCATGAACATCCATCCAGTAAAGAGTGTACCCTGAAGCAAGAAGCGCACCAAAAATTAGAACTCAACATAGTGTTGATCAATAAGGTCTACATTTCCGGCAACAGAAGCCCACAAGCTAGCGGTCACACCCCATTGACACATGCACCATACCCACAGCAAGCAGACATTAAGTACAATTCATTCACTACCATTTTACGCTGCGTACAGACTACATTTAATGGACGCAATTAAACTCTCTATGAGCACACAGCCTAACGCAACGACCCTATAATTGTAGGCATCAGACGGTGTGGCACAATGACTAGGTCACACGTCGGCTCCACACACCAAACACCATGTTAGGACTCCAGTAAAGTACAAGATCTCACTATCAACAATCACAGTCTGTTCGAGCATGGGTCAACAAATTTCAAATAACTAAACCATCAACACAGACTAAACCTTCAAAAAGGCAGACCAGCCCAAACCCTGCAGCTTCCATAGAGGTCTTGACAGTGCGCAATCCAATATGACATTGGCAACAAAATAAAAATGCGCCACTATTACGGCCAACAAGCCCACTAAACACCGGGTGGCAAACAATGACAATCACGACCTATGTCAACCTAGGTCTAACACGACCTACAGGCAGCTTGAATCCAATCATTATGCATAGCATGTACAGGTCCTGAAAGTGCCTACCAATAACATTCATGGACCCCCCGGGGGCAACATACTTGGATGTCCCCCACTGTAAGGCCACACGACACCTATCCCCCAGTAGGCACTCAATGTCAAGAGACCAAATGCAACCACACCTCCCTACCGGTATGCACCATTCGCCGGCCCTTTCGGAAAGGCACACCCCCTTTAAGCACAGCAACAGCCCCACGAAGTCAGATCCAAACGCGAGTCCGGCAAATTGAAACATGTCGTGCGCCGACCGACGGCTCAACTAATCGCAGCCCACTAATGCACCACTCACCTACATTATAGACCCCAGCAGCCATCACGACGGTCAGAAACAAGTGGCACAAGCACAATGACAGCTTGTGTAGTTCAACCAAGCGCAGCAGCCACCTGCACAAGCTCAAGTCAACCATCCCTATAACCCCGAGACATCAACGACAGACTGGTCCGGTATATTTTTGAACATGTATTGGACCTCACCACAACCAACCCACAAACCCCTCACCCTAAACGGCTTTCCGGCTCAATCCACACAATAACCAGGAGCCTGAGACACACACGTCCAAATGATTGCGGAGACAATGAACAACACCGTATTATCCAATGTAGACCACACAACCTCAGAAGGGCTCCCCCACGGCATCGACAAAGAAAACACCACGACACATAAAGACACGGGATCCCCCGGACCTAAATCCAACCAACAACAGAGGTCTGTCAATGTGGCTAAATCATGTGACTTATGCTGCTCCGTACCCGCAACAACCCATGGAAACATCCGGTACCCCCTGGCTAATATACACTATAATTAATATAGGTTCATATAGGAACTATGTGGCGGCAACAATAATGAATGGGCGAAAGTGTAAATTTGTTATAATACCGGCAACAGAAAACCTCCATCGCTATCGACCATCGCCATCACAATACTACACAACCCTGAGGTCAGTTTGTGTGCTCACAATTACGATTATACTTTAGCCAGGCAGGTGGCAAAAACTTGAGTAGGCAACAGAGTGGCCGCTACCAGCCTACACCCCCCCCCCACTCCCCACACATCCCCCCTCCCCCCTCCCCCCCACTGCCCCCTAGGAGTGGACGGTGACGGCCCGGACCAAGGAAGACAAAAAGCATGAGGTACAACGAGTGGACCAATGACACGGTTGGGGTTCATGGCAAGTAGCCTCAGCAGCTGCATGACGTTTAGTCAAGTGGCACAATGAGCACACAGTGTGCACTTGCGTCACGGCACTCAGCCACAGCAGCCAAGCATGAGGGTCAGACAAAGTGCACACATGACACAGTGTGCAGGTCTCCCGGCAACAGTGCATACAGCACTGACAGCTTAGCAGGTTCAGACAGTGGCACAATGACACAGTGTCGTAGGTCACGGCCAAGATGCCACAGCAGCAGCATACGAGGTCATGACGATCGGTGGCAAATGACAGAGTGTCGGACGGTGAGGTACATCAAGGCAATAGTAGTACATCCTGGTATTTGATGGTAGGTGGCCAGATGGAGAACAACTGTCAGCTGATGTGTGGAATCAGGCAGAGAGTGGCGCGGGCTTCTGAGATACGTGGACCTGAGGCAGATCTAAGTTTTGAACTCCCAGACGCATCTTTTATCCACAGTTTCGGGTGGGCGTCATGGCTGATTGTGTCTGACGCCTAAGGCTATTGGTGTGTGGAAATCACTGGACCAATCCACGCCTGATTCATCTTGACAAAGGGCAGTCGTTCCACATTTCAAGTGGACGCAAACGTGGGTTCTCCTTGGGAGGCGTAACGATGGCACCGCCGCCAGCATTGAACACCGCTATGATGCCAACACTGCGTGGACCGCGGAGGGACAGCTTCTCCAATGCTAAAACTGACGGCAAGTTGCGGGACAACACATCCAGCTTTGGCTGCCCCAGTAGTCCAGCGGATATCTTCTAACTGGGGTGGCAAGAGTGCTTTACATAGGAGCGCTAAGCATCCCAACGGTTGGTTCAGAGGTCTGCTCAGGAACTGCTGATGCTGCTACAACCTACCAAACGGCGGATACTGCCCCTTCCTGTCTAGGCGGAGTGAATGGAAGACTGCCATCATAAGTGACTCTGATCAGGTTGTGCTCACTGATGGAGCTGGTACTGCTCCGACACCACCACCTTCCCCCGGCGTGCCGCAGCACCAGTAACGTACAGGTCACTAACGGCCATCTCAGCACAAGCAGCAGCTATTGACGGTCAGACAGTCGGCCACAATGACCTCTGTGTGTAGGTCACAACACGCAGCAGCTCTCACAGCCAGCTGCAATCCGAGGTACAGACAGTGGCACATATGACAGAGGTTGTAGGTCAGGCATTCACAGCCAATGCCAGCTGACATGTGGTCATACAGTCGGACACTATGGACAACTCGTGCTGCATAGGTCTACAGGCCCATCTGCCAAGCAAGGAAGTAATCGATAGGTCACGTAGGACAAGTGGCACTTATGACACGTCGTGTAGGTCAGTTGGAATCAGCCACAGAAGATGCATAGAGCGTAT
This sequence comes from Phyllomedusa bahiana, assembly GCA_025379985.1. Classification (NCBI taxonomy): domain Eukaryota; kingdom Metazoa; phylum Chordata; class Amphibia; order Anura; family Hylidae; genus Phyllomedusa; species Phyllomedusa bahiana. Next base: position 41,076 of record JAODAL010020263.1, on the reverse strand, counting down.
AGGCACGTGGCACAATGTAACCCGTAGATACAGGTCAACAGGGCCACAAGCAGCCCAAATTGCCGGCCCAGCGGCACTATTGAGTCCTAGACCGAGATGGGCACAATGGACACAGCTGTGTAGGTCACGAGGCAGGCCAGCACACCTAAGCACAAGCAGCATGAGAGTCAGACAAGTTGGCACCAATGACAGTGTCTTTGTCACCCGGCAGCTGGCTCACAGCTAGTCAGCAAATCGAAGGTCAAACAATTGGCACATTGGACACTTCTGGAGGTCCGCAAAATACCACGAGTAAGCGAAACAGTGGTGGGAGACATATGGACACAGTGTGGAGGTCACAGGAAGCAGCCACCTGCAGCCAGCATCCGAGGTCAAGGAACGTGGCCACAATGACATTCTGGACCCGCGTAAGGCAAAAAAAAGGAATCAGGACACAGCCACCAGACAAGTGGCACATTGACTCACAGTGCTCATTAGGTCACACACATACCGGCAGCAGACACCAAACCAGCAAGCCCCTCACACCCGTGGTCAGAGTAAGTGTCACTATTAACAGTCGGAGGCTCGGTCGCGACACAACAAAATCGGAGTTAGGCACAGATGTGGCACAATTGACAGAGAGTGGACAAGGTTGACGGCGAGCCCGCGAAAGCGAGAAGCACCGAAGCAACAAGCAATGTGGTCAGAGCGTGGCAAACAAATGTCCATCAAGTCGTCGCAGTATGGGTCATCGGCAGCAGCACACCAGGCCAGCACAGACATGGAGGTACAGACTGTGGTCACTAATGACCTGATCGTGTGCGAGGTGACGGTGAAGCAATATTCTAAAGAGTAAACATGGTAACTAGACAGGGTGTGGTGGGCAAGATGGGAGAAAACTGTCCGCAGCATGTGTACTGGCACCTCAAGGCGGGTGGCTGGCATCAGAATTAGTCGGCTGAAGCAGATAGTTTGAACCCAGTGACATATTTCTACACAGTTTGGGTGAGGACGTCTGGCTGAAATGTAGGCTATGACGGACTCAAGGCACTTGGTGTGTGGAAGAAAATAACTGGCAACTCCACACCATGATTCATCTTGACTAAGGTCTGTTGTTAAACAGTTCCCTGTGGGACAAGCGGGTCTATCCTGAATGGGGTTAACGATGGCCCCAGCCGCACTGAACACCCGATCTGATTGCAACCATATACTGGACCGAGGCAAGGACATGTTCTCCTACTGCAAAAACCGGCTTGGTTGCGGCCAACTTATACCAAAGTCTTGGCCTGAACAGTAGTCCAGCGGCATCATTCTTAAATGGCCGGTGGCAGAGTGCTTTCCAACGTAGGCCATCCCACATGATGGTCCAGGGTTCTGCTCAGACCTGAAGTGCTTGTCTCGCTGGTGACTGCCCATCACTCACACTTGGCAGGAGTGAAGGAATGAAGCTTCGCTCATCAGTGACTCCAGACTGTAATCTATAGGTTGATTGCTGTTGGAGATCGGTTTTATGCTCCACAACCACCCCCATCCTTCCCCTCGATCAGCCGCAGGCAGTAGTACAGGTCAAGGCTATCATGCCTACAGCGCAGCAGCAATCACCGATGTCTGGACAGTGGAAAACAAATGAACAGGAGGGTGTAGGTCTCACCCCGGCAGCATAGCCCTACAGCAGCAGCATAAGAGCAGTCAAGGGAACAGATCGCAGCACTGGAACAGAGGGTGTACGGTCTCCACAAGGCCATCAGACCCTCAGCACTGAATGACATGAGGTCAGACAGTGGTAACAATGAAAACAAGTAGTGTAGGTCAACACAAGGCAGCAGCCACTGCAGCAGCTTTGGTAAGAACAGTGGAAACAAATGTCACAAGTGTGTAGGTCACGGCAGCAGCACACAGCAGCACCAGGCTTGAGGTAAGACAGTTGGCAAAGCAAATGACATTTCTGGACACCATAGGTGGACAACCAAAAAACTGGAATCAGGCCTCTAGTGCTGGACATACTCACAATGTACACAAGTGCTTAACTACATAGGGGTTCAACAAGGCTCATGCAGCCTCCTGCTAGCAGCATGAGGTCAGGACAGCTGGCACAATGACAGACAGTGTGTAAGGTCAACAAGGCCATACTGCCTCAGCAGCAGCATGAAGGTTCAAGACACGTGGACACAACATGACACTGTCGTGTACGGTCACGGCATAATCAGCCCCAGCAGCAACGCATGTGGTCAGACTGTGGCAACCATCATGACACTGTGTGCAGGTAACACGGACACAGCCACCAGTTAGCAGCTCATGAGGTCCAGACAGTGGCACAAATGACATTCTGGTGGTGGCAAAAAACCAAGGATTAGGCCACAGGGTGGACACTCATCGTACCTGTCGTCTAGGTCAAACCTCCGGCAGCAGCACACACGCGAGCTAGCATTCGGGTACTTACGGAATCAGTGGCACAATGAAGACACAATTGTGTCTAGGTCACGGCATCAGCCACAGCATGCCCAAATTAAAAAACAGCATGAGACGAAGGTCAGTGGCACAATGACAACAGTGTGGCTAGGTAAAACGGCAGCAGCAAAAACAGCAGACAGCCTATGTGGTCTCTGAACAGTGGCACAATGGCGGACACAGTTGTGCAGGTCACACCGGACAGCAGCACACACTAACAGCCAGCAGCAATGACGCGCATGACTTGGACATATGAATCTCAGTGTGCGAGGTCTCTCGGCTAGCAGCCACACGCAGCAGCTTTCCGTGGTCAGACAGTTGGCACCAATGACAGTGTGTACGGTCATCAAAGGCTCAGCAAGCCACAGCAGCAGAGACAAGAATAAGGTCAAACAGTGCGCACTATTGACATTCTGTATGGTGGTCAAAATCTGGATGTCGGCAACACAAGAGATAGGAGACATTTGACACCTGTGTGTGAAGGTCAACCTACGGCATGCAGCCACTGCAGCCAGCATTAGAGCTCAGAAGTGGGCCAATGACATAGTGTGTTACGGTCACGGCTCAGCAGCCACAGCAGCAGCATTTCGAGGTCAGGAAGCTGGAATCCAATGTGACACCAGTGTGTTGGTCACAGCAGCAGCACACAGCTCAGCAGCCATGAGGTAGACAGTGGCACAATGAACATTTCTGAGATAAAGGTCGGCAAAAAACACATCGGATAGGCCTCAAGCCTAAAAGTGGCAACTTATGGCACACAGGCTTGTTACGCATGTATACGGTAACACACCCCAGGCAAGCATGCATTCAGCAGCTGCATGAGGTCTGCACAGTGGAACAATGACAGGAGTGTGTTATAGGTCACAGCGACTCCGGACATCAGCCACCAGCAAGTGATGGGCATCACGGACAGTGGCACAATGACCTGTGTGTAGGTACGGACATCAAGCCAACAAGCTGCAGCATGATGGTAAGACAGTGGCACAATGACACTCCGTGTGCAGGTCTACACGGACATAAGCTGCCACCAGTAGCTGCGTGAGGTCAAACAGTGGCAACAACTGACATTCTGGGAGGTGGCAAAAAACTGGAATAGGACACAGCACGGTGGCACAATTGACACTGTGTTGTTGGTAACGGCGCAGCAGCCTACTGCAGCAGAACTAAGAGGTCTGACAGTGGCACAAATGACACATTGTTGTCACGCGAATAGGTCTCACGGCATACTGGCCACTACAGTGCTAGCTTAGACGGTCAGGACTGTGGCACTCAATGACCACAGACTTCAATATGTGCTAGGTCTCTGGCAGCAGCAAACAGCCAAGCAGAATGAGGGCTCAAGACAGTGGCACAATGACATCAGTCTTGCAGGTCACCCCGGCAGCATAGCCACAGCAGCAGCATGAGCGTCAGGACATTGGGCACCAATGACCACAGTGTGCTAGGTCTCGGGCAGGCAGCACAGCTGACAGAAGATTGAGGGCAGACAGTGGCACAATGGACAGTGTGTAGGGTCACTCCAGGCAGCAGACACAGCCAGCTAGATAAGGTCAAACACAGTGGCACAATGACAATTCTGGACAAGGTGTCAAAAACAGGAGTAGGCCACAGAGTGGCGACAATGACACAGTGTGGAGGTCACGGCAGCAGCCCACAGCAGCTGCCATGAGGTCAGACAGTGGCAACAATGACATTCTGCGAGAGGTGGCAAAAAAAGGAAATAGGCCACAGGTGTGGCACAATGGACAGTGTCTAGGTCACGGCAGCAGCCACAGCAGCTGCATGAGGTCAAGAAGTGTGGTCACAATCACATTCTGGAGGGTGGGCAAAAAACTGGAGTAGGCCACAGAGTGCACACTGACAGCACGAAGTGGACCCCTGGTGACGACGGCAGGAGCATCAGCCATCAGGTCTGGAGAGTGCCACAATGGACAACAGTGTGGAGGTCATGGCCAGTAGCCACAGGCAGCAGCATGAGGTCAAGACGAGTGGCACAATGACAGAGTGTGGAGCGTGGGTGGACTAATACTAGTTCCACTGCCGCTAAAAAGATGGCTTGGCTTATGTACAAGATGGAGAAATTGGTCAGCACAATGTGTGGCATACAGGACGGTCCCTCGGATCGGGGGGACTGGGGTCGGCGGCATAAGAATGAGTGGGCTGAGGGCTTAGTTTTGAACCCAGAATCAGTTCTCACTAATGTTTGCAGTGAGGGCAGTCCATGGCTGATTGTATTCTGACGCCTGAAGGCATTGGGGCACGGTCTGTGTGGAAATACTGCAATCCACGCCTGATTCATCCTTGACAATGGTCAGTCGTTCCACAATTTCACAAGTGGACTAGCGGGTTCTCCTTGGGTTACGATGGCCCCACGCCGTTACTGAGCACCCGCTCTGTATGCCCCCCCACAACTACCTGGCCCCGGGCAGGACAGCTTATCCACTGCAAACTCGGCAAGTTTGTGGCCACATACATCACACAGTTTGGCGCCACACGTTGTCCAGCGGATTATCCTAACTGAGCGGTCGGCGCTGAGTCGATGAATTTCCATGTAAGCCACCACCTGTTTGGTTCAGGGTCCTGCATCCAGGACCTGCTGCTGCTGCTGCTGGCGACGCCCTCCTCACTAGGCGGGTGAAGGACAAGATGCTATCAGTGACTACAGAATTAGCGTTGCTGCCTGATGGGAGCTGGTTACTGCTCAACAGACCTCCCCAACCTTCCCACGAAGAAGCGGCCAGTATTACCGTGAGCACCTGAAGAATACCCCACGGTTCACTGTCATAGGAGGGTCGAGGTGCCGTTACATAGGCAGCACGGTCAAACTGACTACGGAGGATTATCCCTATTGTATTTGAATTCTGTTCCTCCCTCTCTATAGATGGAAAAAGCGAGCCCATTTTGGACCCCGGCTTTAAGCGACGGGTCCAACTAGGGCGTGGAGAGCCAGAAGTCATCCCTCTGCAAGATGTGACTATTCGGCGGTCACTAGCCAGGAAAATCAGAAATCCCCCTGGGGGCCACTGCACAAGTGCCTCCGAGGGGCCCCCTGCCTCCAGCTCCCCCCTGTATACTCCCAAACGGGGGCTTGGGGGTCATCGGCCCGTCTTCCTCATCCCCAATTTAACCTTTTCCAGCTGCTCCTGCTCCTCCTATCTTGCCCCCTGGGTAAAAAAAACCCCACTTATTTCCCCCGGGGCAATGCTTCTGCTCCAATGTTTCCTCCCCCCTCCTCCATTTCAGTCCCCACCCGGGATCATGTGGCCGCGAGATGTAGTCGCCAGGGTCTCCGTCCCCCCCCCAGACGATTTTTCAGAATCTGCCCAAAGGACTTAAAGCAGTGGAATGACGTTTTTAACCCCGTATTTTTCCGGCAAATGACAAAAAACGTGGCCCCCTTCAAGGACCTCAAGAAACGGAAGGTTTGTCCGCTTTGAGCTGGCCACGGGCTGAAAACCCAAATTTTACAAGGGGATTTAATCCTGTCCCCCCTGGTCATCAAAAAATCGTTAATGGCCTTTCTCTGTTCATATAGTCGGTCCAACATGTGCAGGCTGGAATTCCAACAGGTGGAAACATCGCATATCAGAGTGTGTTGGGGGAGGCCGTTCTGCCGCTGCATCTCGAGGAGGGTGTTCCTGGCTTTGTAGGAATGGATAAAGTGCATGCACAGTTTCCTGGACCTTTTCAGAATCTTCTGAAAATCGGTGGAAGACTTCAGGAACCTTTTCAAAAACCAGATTTAACACACGTGCCATGCAGGACCATGGACATCCCTCCTCGGTGCAGCGCGGACACCATGTTACTCCCATTGTCCGTCACCATGTTCCGATTTGCAGTTGGCGCGGGGAAAGCCACACATCGATTTCTTTCTGCAGACGCGGACAGTTCCTCCCTGTGTGACTTCGTTCGCCGAGGCAAGCCAGGTGTGGAACTGCGTGGACACCGCTTGTGCCCTAACACATGTTTGGGATGATGGAGCAGAACTTGTGGAGGCTGAGATGGTTGGTGGTGGTGGAGGAGGAGGAGGCGGACATTGGCGCAGGGAGCAGCAGTTTGACAAAAGTGGAGGAGAAAGCAGGTCTCCTGTCCAAGTTGTTGGTGTTGCGGGCCGGAAGCACATTTACCCAGTGGGCTGTAAAGGACATGTACTGGCCCTGACGTAGTTACAGCTCCAGACGTCTGCGCTGCCGTGCACCTTGGAACAAAACCCATAAGCTCAAGGGGCTGGCCCACCTTCTGTTCTCAATATTTTTGAAGTGCGGTACTGCCCTTTTTGGGAAAAAAAAATTACGGCTTGGAACTCTCCATCTCGGTTCGGCACAAGTCATTAGTTTCATAGTTTCATAGTTTCATAGTTTGTAAGGCTAAAAAAAGACAAGTCGTCCATCTAGTTCAGCCTGTTGTGCTAAGGTGTTGATCCAGAGGAAGGCAAAAACCCCCAATGAGGTAGAAGCCAATTGTCCTCATTTTAGGGAAAAATTCCTTCCTGACTCCAATCTGGCAATCAGAAAAACCCCTGGATCAATGACCCCTCTCCTGAATCCTATAACTTGTTATATTATTACGCTCCAGAAATGCATCCAAACCTTTTTGAACTCGGTTATTGAATTCCACATGACCAGTCCCTCTGGCAGAGAATTCCATAGTCTCACTGCTCTTACAGTAAAGAATCCCTTTCTATGTTTATGTAGAAACTTCGTTCTCAAGACGTTAAAGGATGCCCCCTTGTTCTAGATACAGCCCTGTGTTTAAAAAATAATCTTGGGAGAGATCTCTATATTGACCTTTGATGTATTTAAACATATTTATTATGTCCCCCCGAAGCCTTCTTTTCTCTAAACTAAATAACCCTAATCTTGCCAATCTTTCTGTGTACTGTAGTCCACCCAGTCCTTTTATTATTTTTGTTGCCCGCCTTTGTACCTGTTCAAGCTCTACAATGTCTTTCTTGTGCACTGGTGCCCAAAACTGTACACAATATTCCATGTGTGGTCTAACCAGTGACTGTATAATGGGAGAATAATGTTCTCATCATGTGCATCTATGCCCTTTTAATGCACCCCATGATCCTATTTGCTTTGGCTGCTGCTGCCTGACACTGGCTGCTACAATTAAGTTTACTGTCCACCAGGATTCCCAAGTCCTTCTCCATGTCACTTTTACCCAGTGTTTTTCCATTTAACATTTAATCATGTAATGGATTTCTCTTCCCCATGTGCATAACCTTGCATTTATCAGTGTTAAACCTCATCTGCCATTTCCTGCCCAGGCCTCCAACTTATCCAGATCCCTTTGTAATAACATATTATCCTCTATTGTGTTGATTACTTTACAGAGCTTAGTATCATCTGCAAAGATCGATATTCTACTGTGTATTCCCTGTGTAAGATCATTAATGAAAAAAAGTTCTCTGAACGGTGCAGATTCCACCATTTGGAAAGGGAGGGACTGCAGCACCAACAATTTGGACAGGAGTACGGTCAGCTTCTGCACCTTAGGATGGTTGGACGCATACTGTTGTCTCTTTGCAATCGCCTCGCAGAACGACTGCTGGCGCCATGAGTGGCGAGGAGCAGGAGCAACTGGACCGGGAGATGATGTCAAAGAGAAACAGATCCCTTCTTCAGAGGTGGTAGAGCCTTAATTGGCTGCAATGGCATGCATGCCACTGGGCGCTGTTGCTGCTGCGGTTGCTGCGGCGGCAGGATGGCCCACCACATCTGAGCCCCGTTTCTCCCAGGCCACCGGATGGTGACGCTGCATGTGTTGACGCAGGGCCGTGGTGCCAACGTTAGCTCCCTGGCCACGCTTCACTTTCTGCTTACAGATCCTACATATACCCATATTCGGCTCCTCCGGTGTCTTAGCAAAGAACTGCCACACCGCCGAGTAACGGATTTTACCGCCAATGCTCCGCACTGAGTGACTACTGCCGCCGCTGCCTCGCTGAGCCCCTGTGCCGCTACTTTCTTGTACCTGCGAAGCGGGTTTTTTACCCCGTGGCCGCTTGGCTCCCGACCTCACACTGCTGCTATCCTGACGCGCAAGCTGACGCCCTCTTCTCCTGACGATGATGAAGCCCGTGCCTCACCCGGCTCCCAAGTGCGGTCGGCTACATCATCATCTATTTGTGTTTCATCGTCACTGCTGTCCTCATCACCAGTCTTGGTATGCAGAGGCTGACCCCTCACAACATGACCTCCCATGCCACTCTCCACATCTATACTTTGCCGCCTTCTGCAAGAAGCAGGGGATATTGGCCCCATTTCTTCGCTGCCAAGTAGCTGCTGACTGCCCTCCTCAAATTATTCATCCTCGCTATATAGTGGCGCTGAGCCCAGACCACATAGTAGATCTCTGGCTGAGGGACCCGGATGGGACAGAGGCGGGTTGAGGACGGTGAGGGCCGCTTGACCCGCTCCCGGGCCATGCCAACTAGGGTGTGTCTGACGTTCCCCCCGACTCTTGACTGGGTTTGTCAGATGTCATCTGGGAGGAAGTGGATGACCTAGTCAACCAATCAAGAACCATTGGGTTGCTGACCAACACACGGCCGCTAGATGACAGCGGCAGTTGTGGCCTCATCGAGTGACCCCTGCTGCGACGTCCCCTTGCTGTGCTGCGACCTGGGCCTGGAATGTTTGTGCCTCTGCCACTCACAGGTGAAGAGCCTGCCACCTCTCTGTCTGACATACTGTTTGTTCTAAAATGTACAGACACTGTTTGATGAAGATATCTGCATATGATAACTACACACCCTGTATTTGACTCCAAATAAACCCAGTAACAAGCTTGGTAACCCTTGTATATAAATTGCGCTCCACAAATGGGCAGGAAAAAATTACTTGTATGTGCCGTTTAAAAACTCTGTGTATTTTACTGAATATAAAAGCACAAACAGGCTTAATTAACCTTCGGATATGAATTATGCTACAGAATTTCTTCTGTGGCGGTGAAAAACAAAGTTTCTTTTACTGAGTACAACTGCAGAACAACACTTAATTAACCCCTGGATGTAAATTGCGCAAAAGAATTGAGCAGCCACAAACTACTAGCTTTGTAGCTACTTACAATTGCGTGTTTTCTACGCTACACAACAAGAGAAAAAATTGTAATTAATCTTTGCTTGTGAATTATGGTACAGGAAAATTGTAATTTTTGGCGGTGAAAAAGACGGTTTCTTGCAGTCACCACAGAAGCAGAACAATGCTTAATTAAGCCCTGGATGTAAATTGCGCAAAATAATTGAGCAGCCACAAACTGCTAGCTTTGTAGCGTGTTACAATTGCGTGTTTTCTACGCTACACAAGAGAAAAAATTGTAATTAACCTTTGCTTGTGAATTATGGTACAGGAAAATTTTAATTTTTGGTGGTAAAAAAGACGGTTTCTTTGAGTCACCACAGCAGCAAAACAACGCTAAATTAACCCCTGGATGTAAATTGCGCCAAACAATTGAGCAACCACAAACTAGCAGCTTTGTAGCGTGTCACAATGGCGTGTATTTTACACTACACAACAAGAGGAAAACTTGTAATTAACCTTCGCTTGTGAATTATCCAACAGGAAAAATTTCTTTTTTGGCGGTGAAATAAACGGTTTCTTTTATTCACACTGTTTGATGAAGATATCTGTATATGATAAATACACACCCTGTATTTGACTCCAAATGAACCCAGTAACAAGCTTGGTAACCCTTGGATATAAATTGTGCTCCACAAATGGGCAGGAAAAATTGACTTGTATGTGCCGTTTAAAAACTCTGTGTATTTTACTGAATATAAAAGCACAAACAGGCTTAATTAACCTTCGGATATGAATTATGCTACAGAATTTCTTCTGTGGCGGTGAAAAAAGAAGTTTCTTTTACTGAGTACAACTGCAGAACAACGCTTAATTAACCCCTGGATGTAAATTGCGCAAAAGAATTGAGCAGCCACAAACTACTAGCTTTGTAGCGTCTTACAATTGCGTGTTTTCTACGCTACACAACAAGAGAAAAAATTGTAATTAACCTTTGCTTGTGAATTATGGTACAGGAAAATTGTAATTTTTGGCGGTGAAAAAGACGGTTTCTTGGAGTCACCACAGAAGCAGAACAACGCTAAATTAACCCCTGGATGTAAATTGCGCCAAACAATTGAGCAACCACAAACTAGCAGCTTTGTAGCGTGTCACAATGGCGTGTATTTTACACTACACAACAAGAGGAAAACTTGTAATTAACCTTCGATTGTGAATTATCCAACAGGAAAAATGTCTTTTTTGGCGGTGAAATAAACGGTTTCTTTTATTCACCACAGCAGCAGAACAATGCTTAATTAACCCCTGGATGTAAATTGCGCCAAACAATTGAGCAACCACAAACTACTAGCTTTGTAGCATGTTACAATGGCGTGTTTTTTACGCTACACAACAAGAGAAAAAATTGTAATTAACCTTCGCTTGTGAATTATGCTACAGGAAAAATGTATTTTTTGGCGGTGAAAAAGACGGTTTCTTTGAGTCACCACAGCAGCAAAACAACGCTTAATTAACCCCTGGATGTAAATTGCGCAAAAGAATTGAGCAGCCAAAAATGAAGTGGAAATTGTATTGTAAAAACGCTGTTTCTTTAAATGAATACAACAGGAACAGGCTTAGATCCCCCTTGGATATTCATTGTGCTGTGAGCAGATAGCATTAACATGTATATGCAGCTGCACTGGACGCACACTGGAATTCAGATCCAATATCCCAAAAAATCAGAAATAGAACATTAAGAGAAGCAGTCTCTGAGACAAGCTGAGACACCCCCCCAAAAATCGCTGTATAAAAATCAGTTCTTTAGTAAGAGCTATTACAAGCAGCCGCGGCAGCACCTTCCCTAATCAGTACAGTGAGAGCGGTATGAGCTCCCAGCGTCGCGCCCGGACTTATATAGTGCGGTGACGTCACAGAATCCCACCGGTCTCTGATTGGCTTCATCTCTGCACATGTCATGCAGGATATGCCCTTCTTCCTCCCAGAGTTCTTTGCCCGATGTAACGCCATGTGCTCGCAGCCATTTTATCAATGAAAAGCACACTTCGTTCACCCGAAGTACCCAAAAGTTCGACTTTGTTCCGAACCAAAGTTTTCCTGAAATTCTAAACGAATTCCACTTCGTTAGAATCGATTCGCCCATCTCTAGATATCTTCATTAAACAGAGTCTGTAAATTTTTGAACAAACAGTATGTCAGAGAGGTGGCAGGCTCTTCACATGCAAGTGGTAGTGGCACAAACATTCCTGGAGCAGGCACAGGTCGCAGCACAGTAAGGGGACGTCGCAGCAGGGGTCACACGGTGCAGCCAGAACTGCCGGTGTCAGCTAGCAGCCGTTGTTGACCAGCAACCCAAGGGTTCTTGATTGGTTGAGTAGGTCATCCACTTCCTCCTAGATGACATCTGACAACCCCAACCAAGAGTCGGTGGGAACGTCAGATATAACCCTTAGTTGGCATGGCCCGGCAGCGGGTCAGCGGCCCTCACCTGTCCGGTTCCCTCAGCCAGAGATCTACTATATGGTCTGGGCTCAGCGCCACTATACAGCGAAGATGAATAATTTGAGGACAGTCAGCAGCTACTTGGCAGCGAAGATGTGGGGCCAACATACCCTGCTTCTTGCAGTAGGCGGCAAAGTATAGATGTGGAGAGTGGCATGGGAGGTCATCTTGTGAGGGTTCAGCCTCTGCATACCAAGACCAATGAGGAGGACAGCAGTGAAGATCAAACAATAATCGATGATGATGTAGCCGACCGCACTTGGAAGGCGGGTGAAGCAAGGGCTTCATCATCGTCACGAGAAGAGGGCATCAGCTTGTGCGTCAGGCAGCGGCGCAACCAACAAGTGGGTAGTGTGGCCGTAAGTCAGCAGGGTAGCAGCAGTGCGAGGTCGGGAGCCAAACGGCCACGAGGTAGAAAACCCGCTTCTCAGGTCCAAGAAAGTAGCGGCACAGGGGCTCAGCGAGGCAGCGGCAGTGGTAGTCACTCAGTGCGGAGCGTTGGCAGTAAAATGAGACACCGGAGGAGCTGAACATAGGTATATGTAGAATCTGTGGGCCGAAAGTGAAGCATGGCCAGGGAGCTAACATTGGCACCACGGCCCTGCCTCAACACATGCAGCGTCACCATCCGGTGGCCTGGGAGAAACGTGGCTCAAATGTGGTGGTCAATCCTGCCGCCGCAACAACAGCAGCAGCAGTGCCCAGTGGCACGCATACCATTTCAGCCAGTCTAGGCTCCACCACCTCTGCCGAAGGGAGCTGTTTCTCTTTGTCATCATCTCCTGGTCCAGATGCTCCTGCTCCTCGCTACTCATGGCGCAAGCAGTTGTTCAACGAGGCAATTGCAAAGAGACAACAGTATGCGTCCAACCATACTAAGGTGCAGCAGCTGACAGTGCTCCTGTCCAATTTGTTGGTATTGAAGGCCCTCCCTTTCCAAATGGTGGACTCTGCACCATTCAGAGAACTAATGGCTTGTGCCAAGCTGAGGTGGAGAGTTCCAAACCGTAGTTTCTTTTCCAAAAAGGCAGTACCAGAGCTTCACAAATATGTCAAACAGAAGGTGGGACAGTCCTTGAGCTTATCGGTTTCTTACAAGGTGCAAGGCAGAGCAGACGTGTGGAGCTGTAACTATGGTCAGGGCCAGTACATGTCCTTTACGGCCCACTGGGTGAATGTGCTTCCTGCTCAGCCACACCAGCAACTTGGAGAGGAGATGCTTCTTTCTCCTCCACGTTGTCAAACTGCTGCTCCTGCGCCAATTTCCGCCTCCTCCTCCTCCTCCGCCACCACCACCACCACCATCTCAGCCTCCACAAGTGCTGCTCCATTATACCACATGTGTAGGGCACAGCGGTGTCAAGCAGTTCTACACCTGCCTTGCCTCGGCGAACGAAGTCACACAGGGGAGGAACTGCTCTGAGTCATGCAGCAAGAAATCGATGTGTGGCTTTCTCCGCGCCAACTGCAAATCGGAACCATGGTGACGGACAATGGGAGTAACATGGTGTCCGCGCTGCACCAAGGAGGGATGGTCCATGCGCCCTGCATGGCGCAAGTGTTCAATCTGGTTGTGAAAAGGTTCCTGAAGTCTTCCAACGATCTTCAGAAGATTCTGAAAATGGGCAGCAAACTGTGCATGCACTTCATCCATTCCTACAAAGCCAGGCACACCCTCCTCGAGTTGCAATGGCCTCCCCCAACACACGCTGATATGTGATGTTTCCACCTGTTGGTATTCCAGCCTGCACATGTTGGACAGACTGTATGAACAGAGAAAGGCCATTAACGATTTTTTGATGATCCAGAACTGGAGGAGGAGTAGACATTGGAGCACAAGCCTTGTCTGGTGAAATGAGTGGTTTTTCTACCCAGATGACAGGAGAGGTGGAGGAGGTTGATGGAGATAAGGAAGACGAGGCAGATGACCCGCAAGCACCGTGGCAGTATACAGTGGAGATGGAGTCAGGTAGTCCCTCAGAGTCCCTTGCGCACATGGCCCGCAGCATGCTGATTTGCCTGGCTAGTGACAGCCGAATAGTCACCATCTGGCAGAGGGATGACTTCTGGCTCTCCACCCTCTTGGACCCTCGCTACTGTTCCAAAATGGGAGCCTTTTTTTCCAGCTGCTGAGAGGGAGGACAAACTGGCGTACTATAGAGAAATCCTCCGTAGTCAATTGGCCGCTGCCTATGTGCAGCATGGTCCATCCTCTGACAGGTCTGACCGGGGGGGTTCCTCAGCACTCACTTACCACTGCCACGGCTTCTGTGGGAAGGTGGGGGGAGTAGGAGCAGTACGATGTCAATCAGCAGCAACCTAGGTCTGGAGTAGCTGATGAGCAGCCTCCTTCACCCGCCTAGTGAGGAGGGCACTCACCAGCAGCAGCAGGACCTGGAGCAGACCCTGAACCAACAGGTGGTGGCCTACTTGGACAGCACTCTGCTACCCCAGTTAGAAGATCCGCTGGACTACTGGGTAGCCAAACTGGATGTTTGGCCGCAACTTGCCGAGTTTGCAGTGGAGAAGCTGTCCTGCACGGCCAGTAGTGTGGCAACAGAGCGGGTGTTCAGTGTGGCGGGGGCCATCGTTACCCCAAGGAGAACCTTCTTTTCCACCAGAAATGTGGAACGACTGACGTTTGTCAAGATGAATCAGCCGTGGATCAGCCAGGATTTCCACACACCAATGCGCTAGGCGTCAGATTACATCAGCCATAATGCCTCACCAAAACTTTGAGAAATGACTCTGGATTCAAACTACCTTCCTCAGCCACTATTCTGATGCCGCCACCCGCCTGATGCCACACATCTGCTCCCAGTTTCTCCATCTTCCTACCACCATCTTTACCAGGGACTGGTATTGTCACCGACCTCCACACTCTGTCATTGTACCACTCTATGACCTCATGCTGCTGCTCCTGTTGCTGGTGCCGTGACCTCCACACTGTGTCATTGTGTCACTCTCTGACCTCATGCTGCTGCTGCTGCTGTTGCTGCTGCCGTCACCTCCACACCCTGTCAGTGTGCCACTCTATGACCTCATGCTTCTGCTGCTGCTGTCATGACCTCCACACTCTGTCATTGTGCCACTCTGTGGCCTACTCCGGTTTGTGCCACCTCCACACTCTCTAATTGTGCCACTCTCGGACATAATGCTGCTGCTGCTGTTGCTGCCGTCACCTTCACACTGTGTCATTGTGCCACTCTCTGACCTCATGCTGCTGCTGTGGCTGCTGCCGTAACCTCCACACTTTGTCATTGTGCCACTCTGTGGCCTACTCCAGTTTTTGCCACCTCCAGAATGTAATTGTGACACTGTCTGACCTCATGCTGCTGCTGTGGCTGCTGCCGTGACCTCCATACTGTGTCATTTTGCCACTGTCTGACCTCATGCTGCTGCTCTGGCTGCTGCCGTGACCTCCACACTCTGTCATTGTGCCACTGTCTGACCTCATGCTGCTGTTGTGGCTGCTGCTGTGACCTCCACACTGTCATTGTGCCACTGTCCCCCAAGCACCGTGGCAGTATACAGTGGAGATGGAGGCAGGGAGTCCCTCAGAGTCACTTGCACACATGGCCCGCAGCATGCTGATTTTCCTGACTACTGACAGCCGAATTGTCACCATCCGGCAGAGAGATGACTTCTGGCTCTCCACCCTCTTGGACCCTCGCTACCGGTCCAAAATGGGAGCCTTTTTTCCAGCTGCTGAGAGGGAGGACAAACTCAAGTACTATAGAGAAATCCTCCGCAGTCAGTTTGCTAACGTTCCAGAACCATTTTTGGCCAAGGCAATTCTACCTTCATCAGCTTCATCATTAATACCTAAAAAAGTTCCAAAGGAGTTTATTATGAAGTATAAATGTGGTAGTTTGAATCCAGTTTCTGCGTGACACCAATTTGTTCAAATAAAGCGTATGGAACTGAAGGAGACCCTAACTACAGGGAATGTTTTAGGTACTCATTAGTGATGGAATTTAGTACAAAACTGGAATGGGAAGCAAAAGCAAATGCTGCAAAACTGGCTTTGGATGAGCTTCTTCAGTATGAAGAATGTGAATCGTATGTCAAACTTACAGAAAGTAAAAACCGCCTCCGGGACTATTAAATAAATAATAATAATCTTTAGAGCCTATAGAGAAAGTGTTTCCTGGAGCCTCGTCTGTCATATCCGTGTACCATACCTCTTGCCTCTGTCCCTTTACCACGATCCTTGCCGACTGTCCTGACCTTACATTTGTCCCCGACTCCGAGTTTGCCTTACAATGTTGTACCTCGCTACACCTCGGCTGCCACGGCAAGCAAGTCACGTCAGTGGGAGCAACCTGGTAGACTCCCGCCGCAGTGCATCCCGCTTTGTGGCGGGCTCTGATAAAAAGCGGGACCTACTTAAATTCCGCTCCATGGCGTGGCTATTGCCATCATCCCCTTGCTGTGCTACAATCTGTGCCGGCTCCAGGAACCTACTATTGTGTTTTTTGACACTATTGTATCGTCTTCCGAGCCCTCAGCTTGTTTTTTTTCCAGCTGGGGCTGCCATGACTTTATCAGGCTGCATTCCCGCTTCAGTTTTTTGGTCAGTTTTGCCCCCGTAAGTGCCCAGGGAATTTTAGAGTGAAGCGATTCTAAGAGCGGCGGCAGTCATGTACGTGTCATACTAAAATACAGCAATGTATAAAGACAAAACAAAGCTCCCTCTGCATATTTAAGAATGGCACAATGTTCTACAGCACCCTACAGGCTCTCTGCAGCCAGCAAATAGCTATTTTTAACATGACTTTGGGGACGAAAATAATTTTGTCGGGAAATTCGGCGAAGTTGGCGAATCGAGAAATTTGCCCATCTCTTATCGATATTGTACTGTGCAATCCATGTGTAAGATCATTAATGAAAATTTTAAAGAGGATAGGGCCCAATACTGAGCCCTGGTACCCCACTAGTAACAGGGATCCAGTCTGATTATGCACCGTTAATTACCACACTTTGTTTTCTATCTCTGAGCCAGTTGCTTACCCACTTGCACACATTTTACTCCAGTCCAAGCATTCTCCTTTTTCTTACCAACCTTTTATGTGTCACCGTATCAAATGCTTTTGAAAAATCCAGATATATGACATCCAGTGTCTCATCCTGATCCAGTCTAGAACTAACTTCCTCATAAAAGCTGTTGAGATTAGTTTGACAGGACCGATCTTTCATAAACCCAAGCTGGAACGGCGTTATACATTTATTTTCAGTGAGATAATCCAGGATAGCCTCTCTAAGAAAACCTTCAAACATTTTACCCACAAAAGAGGTTAAACTTACCGACCTATAATTTCCAGGATCACTTTTTGACACCTTTTTGAATATTGGCACCACATTTGCTATGCGCCAATCCTTTGGGACATACCCCGTTACTAGACAGTGCATAAATATTAAGAACAGAGGCCTATCTATGACATCACTTCTCCATTAGGACACGTGGGTTTATGCCATCAGGACCTGGGGATTTTTCTATTTTGATCTTCTTAAGACAGAGCTGCACTTCTTCCTGGGTTAGACAAGAGAAATTTAAGTTGGAGTTTACTTCATCCCTCTTCTCATCAACAGGAAGGTCATCGTCCTCGGTAAATACAGTGGAGAAATTTTTTTTTAGTAGGTTTGCTTTTTTTTCATCGCCCTCTACAGTCTCTCCCTCTGTACTCTTCAAAGGGCCAACATTTTCTCTTTTAATCTTTTTACTATTTATATAGTTAAAAAATATTTTGGGGTTAGTTTTACTTTCTGTGGCAAGATGTCTTTCCGTCTCCAACTTTGCTTCCTTTATCATTATTTTACAAACTTTATTTTTTTCCCTATAGCTTCTTAGCACCTCTTCACTGCCCTCCTGTTTTAGTAGATGAAATGCTGTTATTTATTATTTATTGCCTCTTTTACATCCCTGTTGATCCACATTAGGTTTTTCCTGTTTCTAATTATTTTATTACCATAAGGTATGTACCTCTCACAGTGGGCGCCTAGGATGTTTTTAAAAATATCCCATTTATTATTTGTTCTGCCATTTTTAAACACCTTGTCCCAGTCAATAAGGCTTAGGGCCTCCCTAAGCAGAATAACATTAGCCTTCCTAAAATTCAGTGTTTTTGTGGCTCCTTGACAAAAAACTCTGTTGAAGGATAAAAGGAAATGTATTATATTATGGTCACTATTTCCTAGATGCCCCTCAACCTGAACCTTTGTTACTCTGTCAGGTCTATTAGTAAATATTAAGTCTAGAAGGGCCTTTTTCCTCTTGTCGGTTCCTGCACCATTTGGCAAAGGTAATTATCATTAGTTATTGACAAAAACCTGTTTCCTTTATGAGAGCTACAGGTTTCAGATTCCCAATTGATGTCTGGGTAGTTAAAGTCGCCCATAATAACAACCTCATTCTGATTAGCCGCCTCATCTATTTGCCTGAGGAGTACATCTTCCATGAGTTCTGTTATGTTTGGGGGCCTATAGCAGACCCCTATTAGTATTATATTATTGTTGTTACCCCCATGGATATCTACCCATAATGATTCCACATGTTCATTACCTGTGATGTAGATATCCTTTCTTAGCAACCTCTCTGTCTCCCACGGACCCGAAAACACAACAGTGCACTGGGATTCTATTCAAAAGATTAGAATACTTTATTATGGACTGACATGATTTTTTAAAGCGTATAGACGTGATCATACAGAGAAGGTAGGCATATTACAATCCAATCAAAGATAAGTATATAGCATAAGATATAGGTTACAATCCAATCAGTGTCTTAATGTAAAGATACCATTTAATTATTAAAATCATGACACCTCCCATCTACCAAAAAATAAAAATGAATACTCTGACATCTGTCTTAGTTACGCTAATCTAATAACCTTAAACAAGCAGCAGCTATGACCTGTTATTCAAATGCCACGGCCTTCTAGACGTATCTCTTAGACCAAATATTATGATGTGAGCGGAACAGAACATGTCCTTGTATCCTAGTCAGAAATTCATACAGAATATTAGACAAAGATTTAAGTTTGAAGAAGACAAGATGGATGCCATAAATTAAAATGATGAAATTATCAAACTTATATTCAATTCTGTTTCAACCTGTACCGATATCTTCCCACAGTGTTGGCTTCAGACAGGATTTTACATAGAGGCAGAAACCTCCTCCCTTCCAGTCATACAATCTCTTCTAAATAGACTGTAATCCTGTAAGTTAATTGCCCAGTCTTAGCTCTCATCCAGCCATGTCTCAGTTATCCCCACGATGTCATTTTTTTCTTTAGCAATTAATAATTCTAGTTCATTTATTTTGTTGGTCAGACTCCTGGCATTGGTCAGCATGCAATTTAGAGATTTTTCAGTTATTATTCCTTTCTCACTGATCTTTTTAACTATTGCTGCACCCCCTCCCTCCACTCTACCGCCTCTTTTATTCCTAATTCCCAGCTCTCTATCTTCACTATCTTGCACGCTATCTTTGTAGTTATCCTCCCCTCCAGTCCCTAGTTTAAATATTCCTAAACTTCCTGGCCATGTTGTCCCCCAATACAGCTGCATCCTCCTCATTTAGGTGCAGCCTGTCCCTAGCATAGAGTCTGTAGCTAGAGATGGGCGAATTGATTCTAATGAAGTGGAATTCGTTTAGAATTTCAGGTAAACTTTGGTTCTGCACGAAGCCAAAGTTTATGGTGATTCGCGTGAACGAAGCGTCTTTTTTTTTTTTGTAAAATGGCCGCAAGCACATGGCGTGACATGGGGCAGAGAACTTTGGGAGGAAGAAAGGAACACCCTCAATAACAAGTGCAGACATGAAGCCAATCAGCGACCAGAGGGCTTCTGTGACGTCACAGCCCTATAAATATGGACGCCATCTTGAATTCTCACACTTTTCACTGTGTGTCTTGTCATAAGCATTTTGCTGCTGCTGCACTATATTGAACTTATTGTAAAACAAACTCGTTTTATCAGTGAAAAGAGGTAAAGACCATCACAACTGTGTGTCATTTACACACTAGTTACTCAAACAGCGTTATTATTTTGTTTTAGTTTGTGGGATATTCTCCGTAAAGTCCAGAGTGGGTGTACTTCTGTCCCATATATGCCTCTATTACATCTGGTTGTTCTGTAGGGTATTTAATACCCAAGGCTTAATTTAACCCCTTGATTGTAGTTTAATTTGCACTAAAATAAAGGGTGTCTTTTTTTTATTTTGTCCCATATACGCCTAAATTACAACTGATTTTTCTGTAGGGTATTTCATACCAAAGGCTTAATTTAACTTCTTGATTGTGGGGTAATTTGGACTAAAATACAGGGTGTCTGTATTTTTTGGTCCTATATACGCCTAAATTACATCTGGTTTTTCTGTACGATATTTCATACACAAGGCTTAATTTAACTTCTTGATTGTGGGGTAATTTGGACTAAAATACAGGGTGTCTGTATTTTTTGGTCCTATATACGCCTAAATTACATCTGGTTGTTCTGTACGATATTTCATACACAAGGCTTAATTTAACTTCTTGATTGTGGGGTAATTTGGACTAAAATACAGGGTGTCTGTATTTTTTGGTCCTAGATACACCTAAATTACATCTAATTTTTCTGTAGTGTATTTCATACCAAAGTCTTAATTTAATTTTTTGATCAAACGGAATGTCAGACAGAGAGTGGCGGTGGCACAAATGTTCCTGGAGCAGGCACAGGTCGCAGCACAGTAAGGGGACATCACAGCAGGGGTTACTCGGTGAGGCCAGAACTGCCGGTGTCATCTAGCGGTTGTGTGTTGACCAGCAACCCAAGGGTTCCTGATTGGTTGACTAGGTCCTCCACTTACTCCCAGATGACATCTGAAAACCCCAGCCAAGAGTTGGTGGGAACGTCAGACACATCCCTTAGTTGGCATGGCCCAGGAGCGGCCTCTGGCCTCTGTCCCGTTTGGTTCCCTCAGCCAGAGATCTACAATGTGGTCTGGGCTCAGTGCCACTATACAATGAGGACGAACTCTTTGAGGATAGTCAGCAGCTACTTGGCACCGAGGAGGTGGGGCAGGCATCCGCTGCTTCTTGCAGTAGGTGGGAAAGTAGTGATGTGGAGAGTGGCACGGGAGGTTATGTTGCAAGCAGTCAGGCTCTGCATACTGAGACCGTTGAGGAGAATAGCAGTGACGGGCATTTGGGAGCCGGGTGTAGCAAGGCCTTCATCATCATCATCGTCGGTAGAAAATGGTGTCCGCTTGCGCGTCAGGCAGTGGCGCAGCCAGCAAGTCGGTAGTGTGGCCGTGAGTCAGCAGGGTGGCAGCAGTGCGAGGTCGGGAGCCAAATGACCTCGAGGTAGAAAACTCGCTTTGCAGGTCCAAGAAAGTAGCGGCACAGGGGCTCAGCGAGGCTGCGGCGGTAGTAGTCACTCAGTGCAGAGCGTTGGCGGTAAAATCACCTACTCGGCGGTGTGGTAGTTTTTGCTAAGACACCAGAGGAGCCGAACATGTGTATATGTAGAACCTGTGGGCAGAAAGTGAAGCGTGGCCAGGGAGCTAATGTTGGCACCACACATGCGGCGTCACCATCCAATGGCCTGGGAGAAATGTGTCTCCGATGTGGTGGTCCATCCTGCCGCAGCAGCAACAGCAGCAGCACCCAGTGGCACGCATGCCATTTCAATCAGTCTAGGCTCGACCACCGCTGCCGAAGGGAGCTGTTTGTTTTTGCCATCATCTACCGGTCGAGTTGCTGCTACTCCTCGCCACTCATGGCGCAAGCAGTCGTTCACCAAGGCGAATGACAAGAGACAGCAGAATGCGTCCAACCATCCTAAGGTGCAGAAGCTGACTGTGCTCCTGTCCAAGTTGTTGGTACTGCACTCCCTCCCTTTCCAAGTTGTGGACTCTGCACCGTTAAGAGAACTAATGACTTTTTCCAAGCCAAGCTGGAGAGTCCCAAGCCATAATTTTTTTTTCAAAAAAGGCAGTACCAGCCCTGCACAAATATGTAGAACCGAAGGTGGGCCAGTCTTTGAGCCTATCGATGTCTTCCAAGGTGCAAGGCGGTGCGGACATGTGGAGCTTTAACTTTGGTCAGGGACAGAACATGTCCTTTATGGCCCACGGGGTGAATGTGCTTCCGGCCCAGCCACACCAGCAACTTGGACAGGAGATGTCGCTTTCTCCTCCATGTTGTCAAACTTCTGTTCCTGCCCCAATGTCCGCCTCCTCCTCCACCACCACCTCATCCTCCACAGGTCTAAGTGCTGCTCCATCATACCAAATGTACAGGGAACAGCGGTGTCACGCAGTTCTACACCTGGTTTGCCGGGGCGAACTAAGTCACACAGGGGAGGAACTGCTCCGCGTCATGCAACAAGATATCAATGGGTGGCTTTCTCCGTGACAACTGCAAATCGGAACCATGGTGACAGACAATGGAAGGGACATGGTGTCCACGCTGCACCGAGAAGGGATGACCCATGCGCCCTGCATGGCGCATGTGATCACTCTAGTTGTCAAAAGGTTCCTGAAGTCTTCTAGCCATCTGCAAGACATTCTAAAAATGGCCAGGAAACTGTGCATGCACTTCACCCATCCCTAAAAAGCCAAGCACACTCTCCTTGAGTTGGAGTGGCAGAATGGTCTCCCCTAACATAGGCTGATATGCGATGTTTCCACCCGTTGGAATTCCAGCCTCCATATGTTGGACCGACTCTATGAACAGAGAAAGGCCATTAACGATTTTTTGATGATCCAAGTGGACAGGAGTACTCTCCTGTGTAATTTTGATGTCAGCCAGTGGCAGCTCATGCGTGACACATGCCGTTTGCTCATGCCCTTTGAGGAGGTGATGTTATTTGTCAGTCGCCAGGACTACGGGATAAATAATTTCATTCCAGTGCTTCATGGCCTCGAACAGATGCTGCAAAATCTGTCTGGTCAAGGGAATGGAGACGTGGTGACTACATCTCACGGCCATGTGGGTCCGGTGGGGGCTGAACTGGAGGAGAAGGAGGACATTGGAGCACAAGCAGTGTCTGGCGAAATTAGTGGTTTTTCTACTGTGGTGACAGGAGAGGAGGAGCAGGAGCATCCGGAGGAGGTAGAGGGAGATGAGGAAGACGAGGCAGATGATGCAGACATACCGTGGCAGTATACAGTGGAGATGGAGGCAGGAAGTCCATCAGAGTCACTTGCGCAGATGGCCCGCAGCATGCTTATTTGCCTGGCTAGTGACAGCTGAATAGTCACCATCTGGCAGAGGGATAACTTCTGGCTCCCCACCCACTTGGACCCTCGCTACCGGTCCAAACTAGGTGCCTTTTTTCCACCTGCTGAGAGGGAGGAGAAACTGGGGAACTATAGAGAAATCTTACGTAGTCAGTTGGCCGCCGCCTTTGTAGAAGATCCGCTGGAGTATTGGGCAGCCAAACTGTATGTGTGGCCACAACTTGCCGAGTTTGCACTGGTGAAACTGTCCTGCCCAGCCAGTAGTGTGGCATCAGAGCTGGTGTTCAGTGCTGCGGGGGCGATAGTTACCCCAAGGAGAACTCGCTTGTCCAACTGAAATGTGGAGGGACTCACCTTTTGTCAAGATGAATCAGGCGTGGATCGGCCAGGATTACCACACACCAATGCCTTATGCATCAGATTAGATCAGCCATAACACCTCCCCAAAACTTTGAGAAATGAGTCTGGATTCTTCTGGCTACCTGTTTCAGCTACTATTCTGATGCTGCCACCCGCCTGATGCCACACATCTGCTGCCAACTGCTCCATCTGCCATCCATAATCTTTACCACGGACTGGTATTGCCACCCGCCTCCACACTCTGTTATTGTGCCACTCTGTGGCCTACTCATGTTGCTGCCACTTTCTCAACCTGTCATTTGCCACTCTGTGGTCTAGTGATGTTGCTGCCACCTCCACACTGTGTGATTGTGCCACTCTGTGGCCTACTCATGTTGCTACCACCTTCTTAACCTGTCATTGTGCCACTCTGTGGTCTAATGATGTTGCTGCCACCTCCACACTCTATCATTGTGCCACTCTGTGGCCTATTGATGTTGCTCCCACCTTCTCAACCTGTCATTGTGCCACTCTGTGGCCTACTGATGTTGCTGCCACCTCCACACTCTGTCATTGTGCCACTCTGTGGGCTATTGATGTTGCTACCACCTTCTCAACCTGTCATTGTGCCACTCTGTGGCCTACTGATGTTGCTACCACTTTCTCAACCTGTCATTTTGTCTCACAATCAGGATCAGGATTGTCTGGTGATTAGGTAGCCAAAAGCAGGAGGGGATACAGAACACAAGACATGGAAATATCCCATTTACTGGTCACCTCTGTTTTGGATCAACTCCTGTTTGTTGTTTTTATTTTAGCAATGCTGATGGATTATTGACCAATTGAAAGCGGACACTGAGGGATGAAAGGAAGGGCAACATGATCAGTGATGTCAAGGCTAATTTACTGCCGACACCCTCTCCACTCTTTCGGGGGGGCTCAAACATGTATCCATGTTTAACAGAACAGGTTTTGTCATAATCTGTGGAATAATCTGATGTAAAAGGAGTTTGCTCTTTTACGCTATTGTAGGATCTTGGCCCTCAGCTTGGTTCTTTCCAGCTGGTGCTTACATTACCTTGTCAGGCTGCGTTCCCACTTCAGTTATTCGGTCAGTTTTAGCCCTGTAACTGCCCAGAGAAGTGAAGTGTGAAGCGATTCTAAGAGCGGTGCTTGTCATCTGCATGACATTCTAAACACAGCATTGTACAAAGACCAAACCACGCTCCCTATGCATATTTGAGCATGGTACAATGGTCTTTGTGGCAGATTGCCCTGTCTGTGCCCCTTAAAATGGAGTCCCCAACTACTAGCACCTGTATAGCTTGCTCTGCACTCCTGTTTCCCATCTTACTGGTGCAGACAGGGGTAGTGTCTTGCTGCAGCAATGCTATTTCTGAGCTGATATCCCCCTCATTAGCCAATCTTGTAAATTTGTTGGGGTGTACCAGTTCAGGACTAGCCTGCCAGACACTCTTCCCTCTACCCTTCTTTCTAACTGATACCCAGCTAGCTGCCTCATGTTCCTGCACTTCCATGCTGCCATCCTCCCCAGCATCTACTCCAGCGAATGCTTTCTCAGTGAGCACCAAACTCGCTTCCAAATTGGCAATGGATCTCAGTGTTGCCACTTGCTCATTTAGATCCAGGATCCGGGCTCCCAAATGTGCAGAGTGCACACATCTCACACAGCAGTATGGACCCTCGAACTGTTGGTCAAGGATGGCATACATTGCACAGGTTGTGCACTGGACGGCATTGTCAATCATGGAACTCATGGGGATGTTACCAAAAATATATACAAATACAATTATAATAATAAGCAGTACACTACTGTCCCCTCTAAACTTCTCTAAATCTAAAGTACCTCAATATTAAGTCTCCACACTTAAAAAAGATACACTTATAAAGAAGACACACTCGCAGACTTGTTCACTCGCTCAAAATACTTAGCTTTAAACCTTTTTCCCAATGCTGTTTGGCTGTGTAGCCAACCTATCTTTCAGGAAGCAAAAGGCCTAGAAAATCCCACACATGTGCAATTTAAGCAACATTAATTTGAAATATTTTCCCTGCTTGTAAAGTTCACAGACAAGAAGTAAAATGTATTCTAATTTTTTAATTCCTCATGATTTGTATTTGTTCAAAAATTTCCAGAATTTGTTATTTTCTGATTATTGCTGTCATTGTTTTGAACTTAGCACATTTTACTGCTTAACTCAAATTATAATGTGATTTTGAAGATTCTGAAAGCTACTAAAATAATTTGCTCCTAAAGCTTTTCAGCAACAACAGGAAGTTTAGTTTAAAAAAAACAGCGACTTCATAGTTAAAATAACAGAATGATTTATTTAATGTACTGACAGATTGAAAAAGCTGGCAAGGCATTAGGCAATGAACACATATAGTTGGCTTTTTATTGTATGTGACATACTGCAAATGAATTCTCATATTTATTTTATGTGAAGAATCTTTCAAGCAATAGTTTACAGAGTGAGCGGCCAATTGGGTCATTCCTGATAAGAAAGTTGTTTTACCATGAAGTAACATTGATGTTGGAAGCTTGCAAATTAAATAATAATGAAGTCTAAGGAAGTGCGATTTTGCACGTGACGCGTAACTTCTGCCAATAATCACGGTATTTTTACCTTTTTCTATTCACATTGGAGTCTCTGCACTATTTTGGAACCACATAGTTGTTGGCTTTTTAGTGGGTCAACAATTTTACTTGGTTTTACTCATCTTTCCCTGCACCCCTCCGCTTAGAATGACCAGGACATTGGAACCAGCAGCGAGCTCCTTACCGGGTGACACCGGCATATCGCCTAATGAAGAGTTGTGCCTCCTTCATCAGCACAACGGCACCAGGTGAGCAGATACAGTAACATTTTCTTATTACCATTATTGTGCCACTGCAATACACAAGGGTGCACTCCCGTATTGTTTTTTCTTTCTCCTGTTACCTTCATACAAACTAAATAATAAACATTTTCACCATTCATAATTATTAAAAATTCTGTAGAATTTTTTTTAGCTGCTACCTTGGTGATCCATAATATACAGCTTGTCTCCAGGGTATACAACCAGTGATGAGAGCTCCTCAGTCCTCGCCGCACATACTCAAACTTCACCTCTCCTCTCAGGCAGCTACTGTCAGTCTCTTCCCTGCTTAGTAATCATACAATCACTGCTGAGCGAGTGTTCAACTCCCGGTGCTGTCATGCTACTCCCGTCCTCTGTACTCCTTAGTAATTAGTCAAGCAGTGCAAATAAATAAAAACAAACCTCAATTAAGTATTGATATGATTACAGCAATAGCCAATTTGTGCATTTTTTATGTTCTACTGCTTAAACACAATAAAATAACTTTTATTCAAACAGGAAAACACATTTTTGCATCGCCATAGTCTGAGAGCCATAACTTTTTTATCTTTCTGTTTACGGAGCTGCATAGCAGATCGTTTTTTGCGGGATGAGTTGACATTTTTATTGGTATAATTTTTGGAGGGACTGGGCTTTTGGATCAGTTTTAAAACTTTTTTTGGAAGGCAGGGTGAAGAAAATACTGCAATTCTAGTAGTGTTTTTTAATTTTCAATAGCACTCACCGTGCAGTATCCGTGACAAGTTAGTTTACTCCCTGGGTCAATATGATTACAGTGATACCCAGTTTATATAGTTTTTTTTTTATATATATATTGAAGCCTTTAAAAAAAAAAAAAAGTTATGCCTATCTTCTGATAGCCATAACTTTTTAATTTTTCCGTATGCAGAGCTGTGTAAGCGCTTTTTCTTTGCGAGACAAACTGAAGTTTTAACTGGTACCACTTGGGCCTTTATATGAGTTTTTGATCACTTTTTATTCCATTTTATGTGCTATGGGATGAACAAAAATTGCAATTCTGTGACACTTTTTTTCACCGTGTGGGTTAATTAACATAACAGATTTATAGGGAAGGTCGTTACGCACTCAGCAATACCAAATCTGCATACTTTATTTATTTGGGCAATAGGCGTTTGTAAAGGGGAAAAGGGCAGTGTATGTGTTTTTATTTTATTTCGTGTTTGTGTTTTACTGTTTTTTCACTTTTTTTTTTACCTTTCCCCATAGTTGATTTGTATCAGTGATCTTCAGATCACTTTTTACAATAGAAATCATTGCACAGCTTATTGTTGTGTACTGGTTTCTATGGCAATGTAAACTCTCGATGCCGGCCTTGCCCACAGGGCTAACAGATCTCGCCATTGGTAATGTCACAGGACAGAACAGCAAGTGGCATTCTTACCTTGGGAATGTCAAATTAAAGAGAGCAGTCACACAATAGTGCAGCTGCTGGCGCCGACAGTCAAACAGAAGGATCTCGCTCCTTCTGTGTCTCGCTTAGTTATCACGATTGCTACATCCTGATAACTAAGGGGTTAATTGTCCCCCCCAACCCTCCAGAGTGATCTCTGGTTGGGACTGATGTTGCGGGATGTCAGCTGTAATATACAGCTCAGCAAAAAACCTCAATTTGTTCGTCCTCGCTGTATAGTGGCGCTGAGCCCAGGACCCACCATTCTTGGTTCTCTGGTGAGGGTCCCGAACGGGATCAGAGGCGGGTTGAGGTCAGGTGGAAGGGGTTGCTGACCCTGTTCCGGGCCCATGCCAACTAATGATTTGTATCTGCCATAAACCCTACCAGAACTGTTGGCTAGGGTTGTCAGATGTCATTTGGGATGAGTTGTTGACCTACTCAAACCAATCAAGAACCTTGGGTTGCTGATCAACACACGGCCCACTACATGATACACCAGCAGTTTGGCCTCCCGAGTATCCACTCTTGCGAAGTCCTCTTTTTTTACCCTTTTGTGATCTTGTTGTGACTACTGTGGGGCCTGTTCGAGGAATGTTTGTTGCCTCTGCCACTGGCATGTGAAAAAGTGCCTGTCAACCTCTCTGTCCTGTCATTACTGTCTAGTTCAAAAATTTACAGACTCTATTTCATGAAAGAAATCTTGTATATAAATAATTAAATAACACCCTGTATTGACTCAAAATGAACCTACTAACAGGCTTGTGAGTAACCCTTTGGATATAAAAATGCGCTCCAGGAAATGACCAGAAAAGAATTACTTGCCTGTGGTTATTAGGAAAACACAGTGTATTTTAATGAATTTAAAAGCCACAATCACGCTTAATTACACCCTTGAATATAATTTGTGCTCCAGAAATCAACAGAAAAATTACTTGTATGTATGTAGAGGTTTAAAAACCATTGGTATTTTACTAAAATATACTAAAGCTACATAATGGCTTAATTACTGTGATGAGCGTTGGTGTACAACTATCGTTTTCGAGTCGATAGTCGATTTCAAAACAATAATCATGACGATAGTCGATTAACAGATTTTCGGCCGATGACCATTAAGTCTTATGAGGAGAGGAACAACACCTCTCATTCTTACACGTAAACAGGGTGGAGAAGCTGGTAATTCAACAATCACAACAGTCAAATGGGATTCGTGCTACATCTTAGGAACACCAAATTAGGCAACAAGAGTCACAAAGATAAAAAGGGACACAGACTATTCACTATTCCCTGTCCCTGTACCAATAGCTTGACCCACTTAACCTGCATGACCCACAAATTAAAAGGGCCAGAAGGACGTATTATTTGAAGCATCAATTTAGTTTGAACCGGACATTGACTATCCCTGTCCTGGAAATAAGGCAGCATAACCCTTAAAAAAACTGTTGACCAAAGAATTAAAAATGTGACGGAAAATGGCGTCTTTCAACCATCATTTTAGTTGAACTTTTACGATTGACTATGCGGTACTGGACAGCAGCAATGATCACAAAAAACCACCATGACACCACGAATTAAAAAGTGCGGGGGGAAAAAAGAGTCTTTTGAACCACCATTATTTAGCTGAACTGGACATTGACTATACTTGTCCGGTACCCACAGCATGACCCCCAATCCCCGCAGGGACCCAAGATAAAAGGTGTTGGATAAATGGAGTCTTTGAACCACCATTTAGTTGAACCTGAACATTGACTATACTGTTCCTCTATAGCAGAATGACCCTTTAAACTGTTGACACCGATTAAAAAGTTGTGGAAAAAAAAGTAGTCTTTTGAAACCACCATTTTAGTTGAACAGGGACATTGACTATGCTGTCCTGCCAACGCAGCATGGACCCAAAACACGCTTGACCCACAGATTAAAAAGTGCCGCGGAAAAGGAGTCTTTCAAACACCATTTTTATGTTTGCAACAGGACATTGGACAATACCTGTCCTGCTTCCACAGCATGACCCCAACCCGCATGACCCACAGATTTAAAAAGTGCTGAAAAAGGAGTCTTTGGAACCACATTTTTAGTTGAACTGGACCACTTTGGACTATCCCTGTTCTGGACCGCAGCTGACCATCAAACCTGCATTAACCCAATGTTTAAAAAGTGCCAGAGAAAAAGGGGTATCTTTGAAGCAGTATTGTAAGTGAAAAATGGACATTGGGGACTATCCATATTCCTGTAACGCAGTATGACCCAAAAAACCCGCACTGGTGCCCTTATGGGATACTTCAGCAAAAAGTCGCAATATGAAATAAACTATATTTAAAAAACAAAAACTTGTTTTCCCAATTACTGCTGCAGGCTAGAGCTATTTGCCAATTCTACTGGTGACATTGTTCCACCATGCATTAGAATGTGAAGCAAACTTAACAGATGTCCCACAGTAGGTAACGGGAAGCCTGTTGAAAAATCTTGCATTTCTACTGTCAAGTGGGTTGAAGGAAATTACTCGATCAAGCAGTTGTGGCGGTAATCGTGGATCATGCAGGTTCTGCTAGCAGAGCCGGAGTTACAGTGGGTGCTGGTGAAGAGCCCGGCATGACTCCTAAACCTGCATGACCCACAAATTAAAAAGGTGACGGAAGAAAGTAGTCTTTTGAACCACCTTTTTGTTGGAACCTGGACAATTGACTCTTATCTAGTCCTGAACAACAGCATGGACCACTAAACCTGTTTCACCACTGATCATAAAGTGGCACTATGATATTTGTACAGGTGACTGTCATTTTAGTGTAATTTTTTGGTAACCTGACATTCGTCTTACAGAATTTATTTAGTAAATTTTATTTATGTTTTACCATTTCTTATTATCATTTTGCTTTTTTTCAAGTGTGATAAACATACAAACATTACACCCCTCCCTGCAGTTGTTAAAAGGTAATTTTTTACACATGTAGATGTTGTTTAATTCGTTTGCACACCATAAATAATAATAAGGGTTCCTAAACAATCCCCAAAACCACTTTCTTAGTTGAGAAAGGACATTTTGCCCTCTGGCTTCCTGAGAGTGATTCAGCAATTATTCATTGGTTTCATTTTTCCTCCAAATCCTTCTTCAGTGATTAGGGAAAGACTACATGGATATCAAATATGCGGACACCATAGTGACCCCCAGAAAATTTTAAGCTCTCAAATTGTTACAAGTTGTGTTCCAGCCCTGGAGCCTTTTTTGACCTACTTTAAACTCACAGAAATCACATTTTCAAAATCTTATATTTTAGAGGAATATTTGAAGTCTTTGATTCGCCCCTAACGGTGAATAGCCTGTGCTGGCCATCAGTCATTTGTTAACACGGACGGTTCAGTCTGCCAGGTCCCAGACTACAGTGGGTGTGGTGAAAATAGCCCCACATCAGGCTAGTGTCCGTATCTATTTACTCGTAGGTTTAGGTTGCCAGGGCCACAGTTACAGTGAGTGCGGTTTGGTGCCCAAGGCGGGCGGTGTCATCTATTAACATGGTTTAAAATTGCCTTATGGTCACAGCAACGAAAACAGTCGTGCTGAAGCATGAGCTGCGAAAAGCGAAATGTGTGAACTAAGGCCTCCAGCACCTTCCTCAGTACAACAGTTCATGTCCCTGGGTAAGAGCTTGAGAATATTTCCTTGCCCTCTCTGCGAGACGTGTTGCCCCTCCGTATGAGTGCCGGTCCAATTAAGGCTTCACTTGTAAAATGACTGGTGGTTGACACTCCTGTTCACGCCCAGGTGCCATTTTTCTTGGCTTTTTTTGTTCGTTTTCTCAAACTTGCTGCAGGAAATTGTCTTTGTTCTTTATCTCTTGTCAAGTGCTACCATACCATGTTTCTCTGAATAACTATAATTGTTGTATCAGCTTTTTTGTACATGCAAGTTTTTTAGTAGTTTAATTCTAGAAAACACATTTTTAAAATAGGATGGAATCCCACCATGTGTTTCTCTTTTTTTTAATTGTATTAAATGGGTGGTCTCACTACAGAGATTGCTAGCTGTGTTAAAGATCTTGCAAAAACAAGTCATTTTGCAATATGTGTCCTTTAACAGTGTCCTACCTATTCCTGTTTTTGACAGCACCATGCCCATAAAATTCAAAACATGACCCTTCATCCACTGATGACAAATGTGAAGAACAAATGTCTGTTAAAAACCACATTTTTATAATAGGACCTGTAGTATAGCTGTATTTCACAGCAACATGCCCCCAAAAATTCAAAACATGACCCTTTGGCCACTGTTGACAATTGTGAAGAAAAAATGTCTGTTGGAAACCACATTATTTTAAAATAGGACTTGTAGTATAGGTAGTAGTATATATATAAAATGATAAAAATGACTTCTCAGCCACTGTTTAAAATTGTGAGGGAGAAATGCCACTTAGAAGCCACATTTCTATTCCAAAGGACCTTGATTATAGCTGTATCTCAAAGCACCATGACCCCAAACCATTGACGTTGCGAAAAATTTTAATGAAGAAGCGAGTAAGTCTAATACGTTTTTTTCATGAAGACGTGTACAATTGGTGTCTTTTAGTCTCATCACCGCAAAACCAGCAAAAGGACCTTTTGGGAACTGAGAATAAAGATTGCAGTAAGAAATGATAATTAAAAAAAAAAATTAAGAGGACCACTTTTTTTTGAAGAGGAATGTAAAGTAGACCGGCAACTAATCGGTGACCTCGGGGCCAGAACATCATCAGAGATCCATGCCTGATTCATCTTGATGAAAGTAAAACGATCCACATTATCAGTGGAAAGCCGGATGTGTTTTTCTGTAATAACTCCTCCAGCTGTGCTGAAGTCTGCTCAAATATGATGCTGGCTGCTGGGCAGGACAACACCTCTATGGCATGGCGAGCGAGCTCGGGCCATTCATCCATTTTGGATACCCAAAAGTCGATTGGGTCCAGAATATATCCAAAAACATTGGTGTTGAGACGCAGATAGTCATGCACCATGATCTTAAGCCGGGGCTCTGTGTGTTGTATGTGGCCCTGCAAATTTCATGCTTTGGTGAGGTGGTAAATAAGGATTGCCAGAGGTCACCCATTAGTCTTCTGCCACAATGCTTGCTGCTGCTGCTGCCGCTACGGCTACTTGGCACTCTACTGCTGTCATGTTGCTGAGGTTGTTCCACCGTGACATTTGGGAAAAACGTGAAGCAGACGCTACAGATGTCTCCAGTTGATCAATCAGCAACGGTTTTCCAATTCCTGCATTTTACTGTCTATTTCGGTGGGTGGAAGGAAAGTGCTGAGTTTTTTCTTTGTACAGGGGATGAGGAGGGTGGCCACCCAGTAACTTTTGTTTATTTTGATGGCCTTAATGCGAGGATCATGTTGGGGAAATGGAGCATCCAAGCACTCATGTGAGAGATAAGCCTTGATTTCCCAAGCCTCGGGTTGGGGGGGCCCAAAAAAGATCTTCCTCATTTTCCCTCCTCCACCCAAACCCGTGCCAACCCTTTTTCCCCAAGGCAGGGGCTTCATAACATGGGTTTAGGAATCCTCATCCTCCGCTTTTTGCCCAGCTTCAACACAGCCTGACTTACTCAATGTTTCCCCCCTGAAAGCTTGAGGCGCTGCTTTTGCACCACCCTGCACCCCAAACACTGCCTAAGAAGACCGAAAAAGTTGTGAAACTGCCCCGGCCTTTCTGGATTCGATGGAGAGAAAGGCCTGTGCTCATCTGGTCCGTCCCCTCCCCGTCGCTGGTGGGACCTGCTGTTTCGAGTGTCCAACAATTGTTCCAAAACTAAATTCACCATGTTACGGTGTGGTAGTGCATCCACTGGCCCCCACAAGCGATGTGTAACCCCACGCCGGGGAAGGAATTAAGTGGGTCCGGTTTTCCCCAGAGCCCGCCGAAAAAGCGGGATGGACTTGCTGCGGGGTTTACAGGTCGCTACCCCTGATATTTGTTGCGGTGGCAGCGAGGTGTTGCGTGGTAAAAATCGGGGAAGCAGGTGTAGTGGGGACAGGAAAAGGTGGGAAAGGGCGGCAAGGGTTCGTGGTCAAGGGGACAGGGCAAAAGGGTACGGTACCGAAAATGGAACAAGCATTTAGGAAAACGTTTCCCTCCCCCGGGACAGGCATATCGATTGGCAAAGGTGCTGGGGAAGAGGCAGGGTAAAATAGGGACCGTGCCCGGTGAAAATCAATCACGGCGCACTGTCCCTTTAAATCTCCGGGCGTGCAGGACGGGACCAGGAGCGGGGGGGTAAGTTTTCCCCCAGACGTCCCGGGGGGAGGTGCTGCGGGTTGCGGGTGTCCCTCGCCCCGCCGAGGGTGCGGACCCCTAACAGTACCCCCCCCCCCTTAGGCCCTCCCCCCTCTTTTGGCCGCATAAACTTAGACAAGGACCCTATCCGGGATTTTTTTCCTCGGCTCCCCGACCTTTTCCTCGGCCCAAAACCCCTTCCAGTCCACCAAAAAAAAAAATTTCGTTTTCCCCCAACCGTTTTAGGGGCCAAAAAACTCTTGACGGCAAAAATATTGGTGAATATAGGGGAACGGGGGAACCCGGACCGAGAGAGCGGTTAGGGTAAAGGGTTCA
Source organism: Phyllomedusa bahiana (assembly GCA_025379985.1). NCBI lineage: Eukaryota > Metazoa > Chordata > Amphibia > Anura > Hylidae > Phyllomedusa > Phyllomedusa bahiana. Next base: position 6,686 of record JAODAL010020263.1, on the reverse strand, counting down.
GTAGGGAGAAGGGAAAGGGAAATTTGGGTGCGCAGGGGTCGGAGGGAGCCGGAGCTTGTGGCCACGGGTTTAATGCGCCTCAGGACTTCAAAGGGACCAAAAAAGGGGGACCCGTTGTGTGGGGTTTTTAAAAAACGGATTTTTGGGCAGACACCAACCTTACCCCCCGGGAAAAAGGGAAGGAGGGGGTCTTTTTTTTTGCCCGGGGGTCTTAAATAGGGCCAGGCCTGACGCAGGGAGGGTTTGCGTCTCCCTCCAGACAGCGGATAGGTCAGGGACCAGATGCCCACGCAGGGCATCGGAGGGGGGGGGCGAGGGCAGTGGAAGGGGTGGGCGGGGATCCCGACCAAAGAAAATGGAGAAGGGGGTGCCCGCGGAATCAAGCCCGGGGAAATTTAACGAAAACCCCCCCAAGGGTATAGACGGACTCATTTTTTTTGGCAGAAGTGAAGTGGCGGAGTAAGTCCCTAGGCCCCTGATCACCCCTCCACTTGCCCATTGGTTGTGGGTGGTACGCAGAGGAAAGCCCCGTTCCATTCAGTGCGAGCAGAGGCCTCGCCAAAATCTCGAGACGAACTGACCCCCCGGGCCCGAACTATGTGAAAGGGGGAGTCCCTGCGACGGAAAAGGGTTTTTAAAAAAAAAATATTGGCGGCCCGGGGGCAGAAGGAGGCCCGGCAAGGGAACAAATAAAACCTTTTTGGGAAATAAGGTCAGGACTACCCAAATGACCGTTTTTTCCTTTTAGAGGGCGGAAAAGTCTTTATGAAGTCCATGGCAATATGGCCCCAAGGACAGCTGGCCCCGGGCAGAGGTTTGGATAGTCCCCAGGTTTTTTGGCGAGGTGACTTATTGCGGGCACAGGTGGTGCGGGCCCCCCCACAAACTCCTTTCATCTTAAAAAAACCACCCCCCATAGAATCGGGAAATCAACGAACAAGCCCTTCGAACCCCAGGGTGCCACTATGCGGAACATAAACCCCATTTCAACCCCAACCGGGGCGGGGGCCACATAGTTTTCCCCTGGGGGTCCCCCTTTGGAGGTTAGGGGACCACAGACATCAGATTCCCGGGGGTACAAATGTTGTGGGGCCGCCTTTTCCTCCCCACTAAAACGGGGCAGGGGAAAGGCATCGGCCTTGGGTTCTTTTCTGCCGGGGAAAAAGGGAATAAGTAGTTGAAAGGGCAAAAACGGGGCCCCATTCGCTTGACGGGATTCAGAGTTTGTGTCTGGAGATGGGGGTTTTTGTGGTCAGTGAAGATTTTCCCGGGGAAAAACACACCCTCCGGAGGTGGCGCCTTCTTCTGGGCAATTTTTTAATGGCTAAAATTTCCCCGATCCCCTGGTATAGTTCTTTCTGCGGAATTTGCAAAACCCCGGGAAAACCTTTGTATAGCCCCAGGCCAACAGGTCGGGGGCCACGTGGACGGGAGAGGTTTTGGGGGGGTCCATCTGCGACCCTTATCAGAGATTATTACAAAAACGGGAGGGTGGCGGGAAATAGGAAATTTTTAGTTTGCTTAGATTTCTCGCGCAGGGTCTCAGGACTGGCGACATGTAATGGGGGGATCCCAGATCGGGTGAGAATCCAGGTGATCAAGTTAACAAACAGACAATAGGAGGTCTCTAAAAAGTCATTTACAAAATTTTGGGGAAAACGGCCCCGGGGGTTGATAAGCCGAAGGGGATTCCGAAAATCAAAGTGCCCATCACAAGTATTTTAAGGCCGTCTTCCCCTCGTTGCCCCTTTCCCCGGATCCGGATGAGATTATATGCCCCCCGCAAGTCCAATTTGAAAAGCCTTGGCCCCCCCGGGGCGGGCAAAGAGTTCCCCTTTAAAAGGAAGAGGGTACCCTTCTTGATGGTGATTTATTTAGACCACGGGATCAATGCCGGTCTTCGGGGTCCTTCTTTCTTCTCCCAAAAAAAAATCCGGCACCCCGGAGAAGTAGATTTGGGATGAAAACCCTTTCGTAGTTTTCTTCTCATAGGCCAATCGCCCGAGTTTTTGGGGGGCTTGTGGTGACTTTTTAGCCACGGTGTCCCTGCACGGGTTTAGGGATCCACTTTCTTTTCCACAAAAAAAATCCCGGGACCGCCGGAGAAGTAGATTTCGGAAAGAACCCTTCGTGATTTTCTTCTACATAGGGGACATCGCCCCAGTTTTCGGGTACTGGGGGGTAGACCCCACCCCCGGGGGGGAAGGTCCCGGGTAGCAGGTCTATGGGGGGGGGAATCATAGGGGGGGATGAGGAGGAAGTGTCTCAGCTCGCCTCTCGGAAAAAAAAAAATCTTGGGGGCCTTTATAAAGGTTGGGTAAAACCAGGTAGTGGTTTTTGGGAGGGGCATTGGAGGACTGGGGGCGCACCGGCAGGGTGCCGAAAGACAACGAGACTGGCAGTCCGGGGCCCCCAAAGCAAAAAAATTCACCCATTTCCCCAATCCAGCATGGGGGGGTGACGTGTACCAAGGAAGCCCCCGTAAACAGCCGAGGAAGAACGGGGTAACACGAAGAACGTGATCCTTTCCCTGTGCGGGGGCCCCATTTGTAGGACAACTGGTTCGTCCGGGAGTGGATGGAGTCGTTAAGTTCACCACTGAGGGGGGAGAGACCAAGGGTTGGGTTTGGGGACCACGAGAGACGATACTTGGTCACCAACGAAGCATCCATAAAGCTCCCGCCGATCCGGGAAACCCGGAAGGGGACACTGGGAAAGAATTCCCGGAAATTGGGCGAACCCGGCTGGAACCCTGACCCCGGGGAGGGAATTTTCTCACACCAGGGACGCCTCTCCACAAACTAGGGGCGTGCGTTTCCCCGGGCGTTGCCGAAGAAGTGGGCAAAAACCCCCTAGGAAGTGTTTGGGGCTGCCCGTAGAGAAACAACTTTCCTCTCGCTGTCGGGCAAGCTTTTGCGGAGCAGGGGGTACTTCCACTTGCATGGGCCCCTTCCCAAAGGGGCTGGGAGGGGGCAGTGGGGACGCTGAAACACTGGCGCGACGGGGGGGCCCACGTGTTTTAGCTGGTTCGCGTTCCGGCGGAGCTCCCCCCCGTCTCCCGAGAAGGGTCTTTGGGGTTTTCCAGAGGATGAGTTCACTTAAGCTCGGAGAGTCCCCGGGGGGGGGGGGCATCCTTAATTGGCCCGGGGAGGGCCCTTCTTAAACGGGCGCACAACGCACATATTTCCACGCCAATTTAGAGGCTAAAGGGGCGAAATTGCACGGCGTTGCCAAAAGGAGGAGTTCCCCCCGCTGAGGTTTAATAAAGTGTTTCAGCAGAAGGCGCGGGAAGGTCCTGAAGACTCCGGGAATCTGCAAGAATGTCGCCAGATCCCCGTATAGGATCGCCTCGGGGCCCCAAAAAGGCGTCGCCAGGCCAGGGTTTCCCCATAGGAGACGACCACGAAGGCCCCCTTGGACCCTTTTGGCGGGAATGACCAGCCATAAGTTCCACGTGGGGGGCACACTGGGTGTAACCCCCCGCAGGCCTTAGAGTCCCCCTCAAAATTCGTCGGCATGGGAAAAACGGAGTTTAGGGGCCGGGGGATGGTCCCCAGAACGCTGCTGCTGCTTGACCACGGCCGCCGTTTTGCTTGCTGGTGGCCAGGAGTGCTGCATCAAAGTATCAGTTGGGTTTAGCTGTTGCGTTGCTGCGCGATCTGTTTTTTGGAGCCACGGTGGTAGTGAGGCGGAGACCTCGGTTAGGGCACCTTTTGCGGGATCCAGGCCGAATCGAATTGTTCGGGTGTGGTAGTGGATCCACTAGCCACCACAAGCGATGATGTAAGCCACGCCAGGGGAACGGAATCAAGTAGGTCCGGTTTTTTTACCAGAGCCCGCCGCAAAAACTGGTTGGACTTTCTCGGGGATTATCCGGGCGCTACCCCTGATGATTGCTTGCGGGGGCAGCCGAGGTGTTTCGTGGTTTCAAAAATCGTGAAGCAGGCTCGTAGTCGGGGAAAGGCAAGGTCAGGCGGCGGCAATTGGTTTTTTGGGCAAGGGACGGGGGAAAGGTACGGTACACAGTAAAAACAAGACCCCTTTAGGAACCTTCCTCTCCAGCACAGGGGGACATCGTTGGCAAAGGGGCTGGGGGGAAAAGGCAGGGCTAAAAATAGGGGCCGTGCCCGGTTAAAACCAATCCGGCGCACTGTCCCTTTAAATTCCCGGAAGGCCCCGACGGCGCTCTAAGGGGAGCGCGTGCACCCGGGGCGCAGGGGCGGCGCCGGGTGGGACCCGGAGCGGGGGCGGGTAAGTGTTCCCCAGACTGCCGGGGTGTCCCGGGGCCCAAGCGTCTTGCCGGGCAGGGCAGAAAGGGGGCTGCAGCGTTCGGGTGTGCCCGCGACCCCCCAACGAGGGTCGCAGGGAACCGAACACACCCCAAATGCTCATGTGACAAGGGCATTGTCCTCACGACCCTTTTGGTGGCTTTTCAAAAATTGCAAGGATGGTGAGAGCTCTTATACCTGCTTCCACTCCGGGGCTCAAAACCCGAGGTCTGCGGTGTTTTAGGCCATGTGTCACTTCGACGCTAATGGCATTGGCTCTGCCACAATCGCTGGAGCATGTGGAGGGTGGAATTCCGCTTGTTGCCACTCAATATGAGTGGTTGACGGGGAGGCTGAGGGGTGACCCGTAAGTAGGGCCCGGCGGGACAAAGCAGGGGGCGAACAGGGAAGTGTGAGCTCAGACCTCGAGCCTTCTTCAGCAGGGAGTTCCCCGACCCGGTTACCTTTAGAAATTTCTGGATGACGAGGTTCTGACGTGTGCCAGGGAAGGGAGGCTCCAGCCTACCGGTCTTAAGGGGGGCCAGGAGATTTCGACCATTATCAACACCACCTTGCCCGACACAAGGGTTTTTGTCACCCACCCGCATCGGTTCGTTCGAAAGAGCCTCCACAGCTCTGGGGTTGTGTTGTGGTCTCCCAAGAAAAGATTAAAATTTAACACCCTTGTTTTTCTGGGCACGTTGCTACCTGGCCTTTGGGGGAAAGAAACCCTGCACCATCACTGCGGTTTTGAAGAGCGAGTGCCGGCCAGAGAGCCACGTCACACCAGAAAACATCCACCCAGCTCCCCCAAGTGAGCTGTCACAGAGAAATAGCGCCTTGGCCGTGCTTACTAGTCCATGTATGGGTGGTCAGATGGACTTTGCCGGACACAGATGCAGACAACGCACTTGAAATTTTAGATGACACGGGGTTGGCCAGGGCAAGGACGGCTTTTCTGGAAAAGAAATGCCTGCTCGGCATCTGGTATTGGGGACAGGCAAGGGCCATGATGTGGCGGAACCCATCTGTGTCCACCAGACGGAAAGGCAACATTTCCAAGTCCAAAAGCCTGGCAATGCCGACATTCATGGTTTTTGGCTATGGGATGGTTTTGGGGTTTTAAAGTGTTTCTTCTGTCCCAAAACCCGGGTAGACAGAGGCTGGCAGCTAGATTGGCCGCTGTACGGTGTGCAGGTAAAACTGATGGAAGGAGAAGGGGTAGTGTGGGTCTCTGGCGTTGGTGGTGGTTCTCGGGCGACGGTGGAGGCTGAAGCAGAGGCTGGTCCATGGTCATGACTATGAGAGACATGGGCAGCTGAGGATTGCTTGGTCTTGGAAGTGCCGGAGGAGGTGGAGACAGAGGGTGTGACAGTAGATGGAAGCCCTGAATCGTTGTGCCCTTTTTTCGCCAAGTGTTCCCTCCATTTCAACTCATGCATTCGCTGCATGTGACTAAACATGTTGGTGGTGGTTAAACATCTAAGATTCTTCCCTTTAGTGATGCGTTTACGGCAAAGGCGGCATATGACATCGCTGGGTGAATCAGAGGCTTGATCGAAAAAGACCCAGGCTTGAGAGGTCCTGGACCTTTTAGACGGCGGTAAGCGAGCAGCGTCTTTTCCGCTGATCATGGCTGGCGGAATCATATCAGCGGACTTGTGCGACCACCCTCTCCCTTGAGGCGGGTCCCGTACTGACACTACCCCATTGTCTTCCTCCTCATCCAGTGATGAAGCGCTCGCAAGCAAATTCTGCTGAAAAGACCACGTTGGTTTCCCCAATGTCGTCATCATCATCATTTAACACAAATTTGGGCTTCGTCGTCCTGACATTCTGCATCCAGGAGCTGCGGGCTACAAGCAAGAGGCACTGCAAGGCGTTGTCGACCTACCGGGATTTTTGCCGATTGACCGGCTTCCTTCTCCTCCACTGATGGCATCAGTAGCTGGGCGTCAGAGCAGACAAAATCATCCTCTTTGGCCTCTTGATTTTTTAACATGCCTTCTGACCCCAACCGCATTTTGTCATCAAAGAGGTCTTCAGAAAATGGATTATCCAAGTGGTGGGCACACGAGTTGACATTTGGGCTGCCGTCGCTTCATGTTGGATGGATGCTGATGATGCTGATGTGAATTGTTCGGACTGGAGGAAGAATAAGACTGCTGGATGCAGGTTGCATTAATCACTGAAGAACAGATTGGCGACGCTGTTCGTTACTGAGATTCACAGGGCCCTGACCCAGCGATGACAGGCCTGACGGTCCTGCAATCGACGTGCGTGTTTTCGCCAGCAATGGAAGGAGCACTTTCTCTCGTACCTCTACTACCATGTCCTACACCCCTCTTTGCACGCTTAACACCTGCATTTCGCTCCATGTTCAGAAAGATAAAAATCTAAGAAAGTATTGGGGGGGAG
>JAODAL010020262.1:0-69921 GCA_025379985.1 Phyllomedusa bahiana | reverse complement strand
AAAAATTTGACGGGGAAGCTTGAAAATGAAATAACAAACATTTTCACCATTCATTATTATTAAAATTCTGCACCGTTTTTGTTTTAGCTGCTCCTTTAGTGATCCATTGCTTACAGCTCATCTCCAGGGGATACGACCAGGGCTGAGAGCTCCTTAGTCCTGATCAGACATGCTCAGACATCACCTCTCCTTTCAGGCAGCTACTGAGTGTTTAAGCCCCAGGTGCTATCACTCTACTCCTGTCCTCTGTACTTCTTAGTAAGTAGTCAAATAGTGCAAATAAATAAAAAGAAACCTCAATGAGGTATGTGTATTATACTAATAATGCTGACCCACAGAGCTGACAATCAATCTGCAGTAGTATTGATCAGCATTATACATGTATATAATATACATATGTAATCAGCTCTGTCATTAAAAGAGATCTATGCCCCCTGTAGTCATTAGATATATATGCACCCTGTAGAAATGATAAATATATGGCCTCTGTAGTAAAGATAAATACATATAGGCCCTTTGTAGTATAAGTAAATAAATATAGGCCCCCTGTAGTAATAATAAATATATGGCCCCCTGTAGTAGTAACAAATAAATATAGGCCCCCTGTGGTAATAATAAATACATATATGGCCCCCTGTAGTTGTAATAAATTCATATATGGCCCCCGTAGTTATAATAAATTCATATATGGCCCCTGTAGCTATAATAAATTCATGTATGGCCCCTGTAGTTATAATAAATTCATATATGGCCCCCATAGCTATAATAAATTCATATATGGCCCCTGTAGTTATAATAAATTCATATATTGCCCCTGTAGTTATAATAAATTCATATATTGCCCCCTGTAGCTATAATAAATTCATATATGGCCCCCATAGTTATACTAAATTCATATATGGCCCCCATAGCTATAATAAATTCATATATGGCCCCTGTAGCTATAATAAATTCATATATTGCCCCCCATAGCTATAATAAATTCATATATTGCCCCCATAGTTATAATAAATTCATATATGGCCCCCATAAATTATAATAAATTCATATATGGCACCCATACATAAAAAAATTCATATACTGCCCCATAGCTTAAAATAAATTCATATATTGCCCCCATAAATTATACTAAATTATATATGGCCCCCTAGCTATAATAAATTCATTTATTGCCCCTGTAGTTATAATCAATTCCTATCTTGCCCCCTGTAGCTATAATAAATTCATATATTGCCTCCTGTAGCTATAATGAATTCATATATGGCCCCCATAGTTATACTAAATTTATATATGGCCCCCATAGCTATAATAAATTCATATATGGCCCCCTGTAGCTATAATGAATTCATATACTGCCCCCTGTAGCTATAATAAATTCATATATTGCCCCCGTAGCTATAATAAATTAAAAAAATATGGCCCCTGTAGCTATAATAAATTCATATATTGCCCCCGTAGCTATAATAAATTCATATACTGCCCCCGTAGCTATAATAAATTCATATATGGCCCCCATAGTTACTAAATTTTAATATGGCCCCCATAGCTTATAAATTCATATATGCCCCCTAGCTATAATAAATTCTTATATGGCCCCCATAGCTATAATAAATTCATATATGCCCCCATACTTTAATAAATTCTAAATGGGCCCCCCTACTTAATAAATTCATATATTGCCCCCATAGCAAAATAAATTCATATTTGCCCCCATAGTTTTAAATAAATTCATATACTCCCCCCCCATAGCTAAAAAAAAATTTCATATTTTTCCCCTTGTGGGCTATAAAAATTCAAAAATTTTTGGCCCCCATATTTTTAAAAAATTTCATAAACTCCCCCCCATAGCTAAAATAAATTCAAAACCCCCTTAAAAAAAAAAAAAAGAAAGAAAGAAAGAAAACAAAAAAAAAATTACCCCACCAAACCCGGATCCCTGCAAGCTGTTTTCCAGGAGCCCCCCCCCCCTGTGGGGAACCCGACTTTTCAGGGGTGGGGACGACACCTCTGAAACATCCCCCCTGCGCCGCGGGAACCCTTTAGTTTCAGAGTTTCATTGAGCGCCGAAACTACAGGATGGGGAAAGCAGGGAGGGGAAATGCACTCCCCCTTTCCCCCTCCTATAGGGGTTTGCAGCCGCACAAAGTGTGCAGCTGCTAGGTCTGCGCGAGCAGTTTGCCGACCGCCGGAAAAAAAATTCACCGGGCGGTCGGGAAATCAATTTAGCCGGCGCCGCGGACCGGCAAAAGATCCCACGGCCCGGGGGGGGGGAAAAAGGGGGGGGGGAAAAAAGGGAAAGGGGAAAAGGGTTTTTTAAAAAAGGGGGTTTTTGGGGCCCAAAATAAAGCTGCTATAAGTAAATGGAAATTTAAAAAAAGTGTACCTTTTAAAAACACGCCTCCCAGAACTATTGCACGAGAGGGAAATTTAGCATGTTTGCTTGGGCCCCGGTAACCCCACACCCCTCCTGACTATTCAAAACAGTTGTTTTTGAAATTTTGGGGAATAAAAAGTCTGTTTTCAAGCTGGGTTTTAAAAACAAAAAACATTAAAAACTTCTATGTAAAGCCTTTAAAGAATTGGGTTTTTTAGGGAAAAATACAACCCTAAGGCCCACCAGTTCAAATTTAAAGAGCCAGTGAAAAAAGAAAAAGCCCCGTAATAAAGGGTTTAATTTTTCCAAAAAAAACGCTGTATATAAATTTTTTCAATTCATATAAACAAAAATATTTAAAAAATTACAGCCTTTAATGTTTTATGGTGATTTTGGTGTACTCTCTTTTCTGGGGAAAGATTGGGGGTTTTAAAACATATATATTTGTATTTTCCCAAAAAAAGCAGAAAAAACCGAGGGAAAACCAGAAAACAGAAAGAGAGATGGGTGCCAGCAAAAATCTCTGAATTTTTAAAAAATTGCTTAAAAAATTAAAAAAAAAAAATTCATGATACCCGCCCCAAAAAAAATGGGGAAAAAAAGATTTTGTTTTATTCCCTTTATTTGTTGAAAATTTTCCTTTGCAAAGTCTAAATTTTTAACCCAACTGTTTTATTTCCAATTTTTCCAAAAGGGGGGAATTGGCTACGGATGTTTGATGCTCCAAAGCAAGCATCTACAGAAAATAAATAAAATTTTTTATTTCAAAAAAGGGGTTTAAAGGTTTTATTTTTGGGGGAAATTGGGCCCGAACCTACAGGGGTTTTTCCCCCACTTTGAAAATTTATTTATGGCTGTCATCCTCCCTTTAAGTTTACTTGATAAAACCAAGGTAACAAATATCACTAGAAAAAGTGTCATTATTAAAAAGAAATAGAATATGTAATAAAATGTTAAGAAAGGCTACCAACCGGTGTGTAATCCTTTGGTGGATTGTGGTCAAGGAGGGTGTAAAAGGCATAGGGCAGAATTTACAACCTACCTGCAAGAGTCAGAAGTTTTAAACCCTATGACAAAGTCTTTTTTCTAGTACCCAAGGGCATAGGTATAGTAGATGTAGGGTTTGCAGCTTCTACCACACCATGAGACCTAAGAGGGCCCAATGGCCTTTCTGCCACATAAGACACCAGTACTAAAAAATGTCACATGGTATGTGCGAAAGGTTAGTGAGGTGAATAATTACACCCTATGCCAGATGCAACTAAGCAACCCCAAAACATAACCAAGTCTCCTCTATTTTTCATAGTAGGTACAATGTTCTTTGTATGCTTAATTTTTGTATCTGTGAACTGATATGACTTGCCAAAAAGCTCCAGTTTTGTCTCATCTAGTCAAAAGACATTTTTCCAGAATCTGTGCGGCTTGTCAATTTTGGCACACTCTTGTCTTGCTTTTTAGTGATTTGCTTTTAAGCATGTTCCACACAGACATTTCGCATTTGTCCATTTGCAAGACGGTTTGAGCGATGTACCTGACCTCGGCCCCCAAAATTCCATTTTCTCCGGCAAATTATTTTCACCAGCCCTATTTTCATGTAATCATTTTCTATTTGCAGCCATGTCCGGGGTTTGGCAGGTTGCACACGACGCAAAAATTCCGTTCCGGATTGCCGCCGCGGATTGACGAGGCAAATCCGGACGGAAAAAACAATTGACAGGGCAATTATTTCCGGAGGGGTTCCCCACCTCAATGTTTGAGATGGTGAATCCGTCGGGAAACCCCTTACAAATAGTGCCACATTTTGTGAACTTATTTCAACTGATTTCAACGATTTAGAACGTATTTACATGGGAAAACCCGTTTAAATACGTTCTAAAATAAGCCGGGAACGGGCCAAACGTGTTTTTTTTTTCCAGACATCTCCTTAAGTCCCCTTTTGGGCAAAGACAGCAAAAGGGTGCATTACCTTGACCATAGAGTTCACCTCAAATTTCTTTCGAAGTTATTCTGGGCTCTTTGGCAACCATTAGTATTATCCATCTCCTTTCTTGTCATGTAATCAATTTTCCTTTTGCAGCCATGTCCAGGGAGGTTGGAAGGTTGGCTACAGACTGACTGAAATTTGAAGACACCTGTGATGCTAATTTCAGGACACACCTTAGTTTAACATGTCCCTATGATCAAATTATTTTCAATCTTTTAAGAGGTACCATCATTTTTGTTGAATTTTTCAGTTGAACCACAGTTCAAATGCAATTTCTGATTTTTATTAATTGATTTTCATTGAATTTAAATGTATTATTACTAGAGATGGGCGAATTGCTCAAAAATTAGATTCGCCGACAAAATTATTTTCATCCCAAATTAATTTGTGACGAATTGCATTAAAAAACAGCTATTTCCTGGCTGCAGAGAGCCTGTAGGGTGCTGTAGAACATTGTGCCATGCTTAAATATGCAGAGGGAGCTTGGTTTGGTCTTCATACAATGCTGTGTTTTAGTATGACATGCACATGACTGCTGCCACTATTAGAATTGCTTCACTCTTCAATTCCCTGGGCACTTACGGGGGCAAAACTGACCAAAAAACTGAAGCGGGAATGCAGCCTGATAAAGTCATGGCAGCACCAGCTGGAAAAAAACAAGCTGAGGGCTAAGATCCTACAATAGCGTCAAAGAACACAATAGTAGGTTCCTGGAGCTGCCACAGGTCGCAGCACAGTAAGGGGACGTCACAGCAGGGGTCACCCTGCGAGGCCAAAGCTTCCGGTGTCATCTAGCGGCCATGTGTTGACCACACACTAGGTCATACACTTTCTCCCAGATAACATCTGACAACCCCAGCAAAGAGTCGGTTGGTTTGTCACACACAACTCTTAGTTGGCATGGCCCGGGAACAGGTGAGGGGCCCTCACCTCTCCTCAACCTACCTCTGTCCCGTTCGCTTCCCAGACTATTTGACGACAGTGGGCAGCAAAGAGGTGGAGAAGACATCCGCTGCTTCTTGCAGAAGCGGGCAAATAATGATGAGGAGAGTTGCAATGGGGGGTTATGTGGTGAGTGGTCAGGCTTTGTACAGCGACACCGTTGAGGTGGACAGCGGTGACAGGCAAACACTAATCGATGTAGCCGATCGCACTTGGGAGCTGGGTGAAGCAAGCAAGGCTGGGACAAGGTAAGGTGCCCTAGTTAAACAAGGCATAAAGTGCCCCCAAAACGGAAAATTCAGCCCACTCAATTCCTCTTTGTGCCCCCTTTTCTCCCCGGGATAAAATTGCGCCTTACCCTCGACTACCCATTGTCCCGGCCCTGGAAGCATTCCGTTTTCTCTACATTAAGGGCGCCACGTCTGGGCGCACCTTTTCGCCAGTTTTCGGATAAAATTTGCGCCTGATTTATGTCGGCACTGGGGCGCGCTCATACATACTATGTAAAGTCCGCCGCGCCTCGCCAGTGTTTGAGGCGCAGTGCGGGGACATGGGCGCAGTGCGGGACTGCGCCTAAGATTCGCCGCCGGAGGTAGTGCGCTCATACATGCGGTGTAAAGTCCGCCGCGCCTCGCCAGTGTGTGGGGCGCAGTGCGGGGACTGAGGCGCAGTGCGGGGCTGCGCCTAAGATTCGCCGTCCGAGGAGGTGCGCTCATACATGCGGGGAAAAGTTCCCTGCGCCTCGCCAGTGTGTGGGGCGCAGTGCGGGACTTAGGCGCAGAAGGGACTGCGCCGAAGATGTGTTCCGATTCGAGACAGGCTGGAAAACAGCGAGAAATCATTAAAGATGTCCGTGCGGAGTATGAATCAAAAATCGCCTTTATAAAGGCGGAAAACATTCTCAGAAAAGAGCTCAAACCTCAAAAATAAAAAATACATAAATAAAAATCACTTTCCAAAAATCTAGAACGGCGCAATATCAAGAATTAGGATATTGGAAATTGCCGGGAAATACAGTAATTCAAATTCTGAAAGCTATTCTCATTGGTCGGCAGAAACCGGCCAATCAGAATAGGAGCGACAGTGAACCATTAAAACCTATTGAGAACTATTGACCAATCAAATTCAAAGGCGGGACAGTTCAAAATAAAGTAAAAATGCAGAAAAGAGCTGATTGGTTGAGCTAGCGGGTACTTGGCTATCTCGGCCAATCAGAATAGGAGCGACAGGGACCCATTATAGCCTATGGAGAAGTTTGAACCAATCAAAATCAAAGGCGGGACAGTTCAAAATACAGTAAATATGCAGAAAAGAGCTGATTGCCTGAGCTAGTGGGGGCTTGGCTATCCCAGCCAATCAGAGGGCTAGCTACTTGTCCCATTGTAGTCTATGGAAAGATCGGCGCAATGCAATCTCCGCTCTCAGCGCCGTGCACCATGGAGTATGATAAAAAAAATATTAGTTGTAAAATATTCTCTGAAAAAGAGCTCAAACCTTCTATAAACATAAATCAATTAAATCCCGAACAACGCGTTTGTCGCCGAGACCGGCGCTACATCGGGAATTGCAATATAGAGAATTGCCGGGAAATACAGTAATTCAAATTTTTCAAGCTCTTCTGATTGGTCGGCATAAACCAGCCAATCAGAATAGGAGCGACAGTGGCCCATTATATCCTATGGAGGAGTATTGACCAATCAGTATAGGAGCGACAGGGACCCATTCTAACCTATGGAGAAATATTGACCAATCATATTCAAAGGCGGGACAGTTCAAAATACAGTAAAAATGCAGAAAAGAGCTGATTGGTTGAGCTAGCGGGGGGTCGTCCAGCTTAGCCAATCAGAGCGCGAGCTACTTTCTCATAGAGTTCTATGGGGAAAAGAAATTCCAAGCGAGCTCTGTGATTGGCTTACTTAAAAGAGGCGCGGTATTTGGACCAATGGGAGAACGAGCGACTCTCCTATGGGTTTTCTAATGCAATCGGGAATACAACAGTACAACATGATTTTATTGAATTAATATATTTTTTTTCTTTACCCCAATATTATTGTTCATTTTATATACAGATGGGTACAACTTCTGTACTCTTATTATTTGATTTCGGCCATGTACAGTTGTATTCCCGATTGTATTAGAAAACCCATAAGAGCGTCGCTCGCTCTCCCATTGGTCCAAATAACCGCGCCTCTTTTAAGTTAGCCAATCACAGAGCTCGCTCGGAATTTCTGTTCCCCATAGAACTCTATGAGAAAGTAGCTTGCGCTCTGATTGGCTAAGCTGGACGAGCCCCCGCTAGCTCAACCAATCAGCTCTTTTCTGCATTTTTACTGTATTTTGAACTGTCCTGCCTTTGAATATGATTGGTCAATATTTCTCCATAGGTTAGAATGGGTCCCTGTCGCTCCTATTCTGATTGGTCAATACTCCTCCATAGGATATAATGGGCCACTGTCGCTCCTATTCTGATTGGTCAATACTCCTCCATAGGATATAATGGGCCACTATCGCTCCTATTCTGATTGGCCGGCTTATGCCGACCAATCAGAAGAGCTTAAACAATTTGAATTACTGTATTTCCCGGCAATTCTCTATATTGCAATTCCTTATGTAGCGCCGGTCTCGGCGACAAATGCGTTGTTAGGGATTTAACTGATTTATTTTTATAGAAGGTTTCAGCGCTTTATCTGATAATGTTTTACACTTAATAAAAATGAGTTTTTTATTCATACTCCATGCCGCACGGCGCTGAGCGCCGAGATTGCATTGCGCCGATCTCTCCATAGACTACAATGGGAGAAGTAGCTCGCGCTCTGATTGGCCGAGATAGCCAAGCCCCCGCTAGCTCAACCAATCAGCTCTTTTCTGTATTTTTACTGTCTTTTGAACTGTCCCGCCTTTGATTTTGATTGGTCAAAACTTCTCCATAGGATATAATGGGTCTTTGTCGCTCCTATTCTGATTGGCTGGCTTCTGCCGACCAATGAGAAGCGCTTACAGAATTTGAATTACTGTATTTCCCGGCAATTCTCTATATTGCAATTCCCGATGTAGCGTCGGTCTCGGCGACAAACGCCTTGTTCGGGATTTAATTGATTTATGTTTATAGAAGGTTTGAGCTCTTTTCAGAGAATATTTTACAACTAATAAAAATTATTTTTTTATCCATACTCCACGCCACACGGCGCTGAGAGCCGAGATTTTATTGCGCCGATCTCTTTATAGACTACAATGGGAGAAGTAGCTCGCGCTCTGATTGGCTGGGATAGCCAAGCCCCCGCTAGCTCAGCCAATCAGCTCTTTTCTGCATTTTTACTGTATTTGGAACTGTCCCGCCTTTGATTTTGATTGGTCCATACTTCTCCATAGGTTTTAATGGTTCACTGTCGCTCCTATTCTGATTGGCCGGTTTCTGCCGACCAATGAGAATAGCTTTCCGAATTTGAATTACTGTATTTCCCGGACATTTCTAATATCCTAATTCTTGATATTGCGCCATTCTAGATTTTTGGAAAGTGATTTTTTTTAAAGTATTTTTTATTTTTGAGGTTTGAGCTCTTTTCTGAGAATGTTTTCCGCCTTTATAAAGGCGATTTTTTCGGAATCATACTCCATGCTGCACGGAGCTGAGCGCCGAGATTTCTGATAAGATCTTCTATGTTTCCTCGCATGTTCCGTTCTCGGTTCACTTCGCCTCCGCTGGAGCATTTAGATCAAAATAAACTAGGTCTGACTGTCGGAGCTGCCGAGCGCTGCACTGCGCCGCACTTTGCCGACTTGTGATAGTACATGCCTCGGAGTTTGAGAGCGCCGCGTCCTGCCCCGGAACACATACAGCGCGCCCACACTGCGCCCATTGCCCGCCCCTTCATGTGAGGCGCAGCCGAAAGTGTCGAACGCTGCGCCTAACATCGCATCCCTACGTCCGACAGCAGATTCGGGCTGGTGAGGCGCAGAATACGCCTGAAAACAGGCGTATATCCCGTTCATACATGTCGACCTAAGTTTTAGGAGATGGGAGGAGAAGAAGGAGGATTTGGACGACAGACAATCTGGGATCTTGGACAGTAGAGAGTTAATGTCTGGGCCGGAGATGTGAAGTTAGTGTCATAAGCATACTGGTGGTTTTGAAAACCATGTGATGCTATGAGCTGACCTAGACCAACAATGTACAAGGGCTTCATCATTATTAGTGGGAGAAGAGAGCGGCAGCTTGCGTGTCAGGCAGTGGCGTAGAACGTAAGTCGGTAGTGTGGCCGGGAGTCAGCAGGGTGGCAGCAGTGTGAGATTGGAAGCCAAACGGCCACGATTTAGACCACCCACTTTACAGGTCCCAGAAAGTAGCGGAACAGGGGCTCACCGGGTCAGCGGCGGTACCAGTCAGTCAGTGCGGAGCTTTGGTGGTAAAAACACCTACTCGGCGGTGTGCAAGTTTTTTGACGAGACACCAGAGGAGGGTTGAACATAACTATATGTAGAATCTGTGGGCAGAGAGTAAAGCTTGACCAGGGACCTAACGTTGGCACCACGGCCCTGCATCAACATCATGCAGTGTCACCATACGTGTTTCAGATGTGGTGGTCCATCCTGTCCCAGCAGCAGCACCCAGTGGCACACCTCCCATTTCAGGCAGTCAAGGCTTCACCACCTCTGCTGAAGACAACTCACTGTCTATTACATCATCTACCGGTCCAGATATTCCTGCTCCACGGCACTCATGGTGCCAGCAGTCGTTCACTGAGATGATTGCCAAGAGACAGCATTATGCATCTAGCCATCTCTAAGTGCAGAAGCTGACCGTGCTCCTGTCCAAGTTGGTGGTACTGCAGTCCCTCCCTTTTCAAGTGGTGGACTTTGCACCATTTAAAGAACTGGCCAGGAATTTTGGCATTCATTTCTGCCATTGTAACGACACGGGTAGTGGCTCCTCTGGACCACCGCAAGCAGTGGTAGTGGCCACGCCAGGGAGCGGGGTCTAAATAGGTCCCGATTTTCACCAGAGCCCGCCGCAAGGCAGGATGGACTTTCTGCGGCGGGAGTCCTACCAGGTCGCTAGCCCTGGTGCGACTAGCTTGTGGTGGCAGCCGAGGCGAAGCGAGGTACCGAATCGTAAGACGAAACTCGTAGTCAAAGGTCAGGCCAACAGGGTGGCGCAGATTCGAGGTCAGGTAATGTAACAGAAAGACAAGGACGGAGTACAACAGGGGGAGAGAAAAGGAACTGAATATTTAACAGGGGGAAATTGATGAACAGGAATAAATATATTAACAGGGGGAAATTTATGAACAGGGGGAAATTGATGAACAGAGAAAGGCCATTAACGGGAGGAAATGCTCCGGGTCATACAAGATGACATCGATTTGTGGCTTTATCTGCGACAACTGAAAATTAGAACCATTGTGACAGACAATGGAAAGAACATGGTGTCCGCACTGCGTAGAAAGAGGGCTGAGCCATGTTCCCTGCATGGCATACATGTTCAATCTGGTTGTTCAAGTCTTACACCCATCTGCAAGACATTCTAAAAATGGCCAGGAAACTTTTTATGCACTTCAGCCGTTCTTACACCGCCAAGCACACCCTCCTTAAGCTGCAGCGGCAGACCGGCCTCCCCCAACATAGGCTGATATGTGACTTTTCCAAACATTGGAATTCCAGCTTCCAGATGGTGGAAGGACTCTATGAACAGAGAAAGGAAATTAATGATTTATTGATGATCCAAATGGACAGGAGTACACCCCTGTGTAATTTTAATGTCGGCCAGTGGCAGCTCATGCGTGACACCTGCCGTTTGCTCGGGCCCTTTCATGCAGACACGTCATCAGTCGCCAGGACTACGGGATGAATAACGTCATTCAACTGTTTCATGTTGTCAGGGACAGTGGTAGTGGATCCACTGGACCACCGCAAGCGATGGCAATAGCCACACCAGGGAGCAGACTCTAAGTAGGTACCGGTTTTCACCAAAGCCCGCCGCAAAGCGGGATGGACTTGCTGCAGCGGGAGTCTACCAGGTCGCTACCCCTGACATGACTTGCTCGCGATGGCAGCCGAGGTGTAGCGTGGTACAAAATCGTAAGGCTAACTCGGAGCCGGGGACAGGCGGTAAGGTCAGGACAGGCGGCAGTGGTTCGTAGTCAAGGGACGGAGGCAAGAGGTATGGTACACAGATATCACAGACGAGGCTGAAGGAAACGCTTTCTCTATAGGCTCTAAAGATTATTATTATTATTATTTATTTTATAGTTTTGGAGGTGGTTGTGTGAGGAGCCTTTTCCATTACAAATGCAGCTAAAGAATTTCCACAGTTTTCAAAATCTGGACACCTAGATAAAAGTTCAGCAAACTTTTCCTTTATGAAATGAACGTTTATCAACTTGCTTTCTTAAACCACTTGAAATCTGTGTGGATGCAATTTGTTCCACCGGTAACAGGGGAGGGCCTCCAGAAGGACTTGTGTTTTTACTTTCTGTAAGTTGAACATACGATTCACATTCTTCATTCTGAAGAAGTTCATCCAAAGCCAGTTTTGCAGCATTTGCTTTTGCTTCTTTTTTGTTCTTTCCCATTCCAGTTTCCAGTCCATCAACAATGGCACAGAATGCAAAATAAGCACCTAAAACATTCCCTGTAATTATGGTCTTCTTCAGTTCAAGTTCCATACGCTGCATTTGAACAAACTGGTGTAACGCAGAAACTGGATTCAAACCACCACGTTTATACTTCATGAGTGTTCGATCATCAATGCTGTCCTCCTCAACTCTTGGAACTCAGGAATGAAATTTTGGGCTGCTTCTGTTTCTGCATTAGCAAGTTGGCCAGTCATCTTCAGGTTGTGAGGATTTTGCTGCTTCTTGAATAGATCAAACCACCCATGACTGGCCTTAAAATCTTCCTCTGTTGCAGCGGATGGCAAATCAATGGATTCTGAGACTTCCATTTTTTTTCAGCTCGCTGTACAGACTCATAGCCTTTTGCATGATTACAGCTTTTTTGAATCCAAATCACCAGTAAATGTTCCATTTTGTCCAGTAGTGGATTGCATTGTTTCTTGACTAACTTTGATGATATCAGTGTGCAACGTTCAACACAAGCATGGATATTTTCAGTTTCCTTTCTGTTGGAATGGACTGTGCTTGCTGGAAATGCAAGGATGCTGCCAACTTCAGCGGCTCTACGTAGAGAAGAAGATAGGTTGCACTCCAACGATAAAGATTAATAAAAATTTTTTATTCTTTGCAAAACTTTAATAATTCCAAAATGGCGAATACAAAAACCGGCTTCATACATGGTAATCCATATTATAATCTTTGATATATTGCATATTAATATGGATTACCATGTATGAAGCCGGTTTTTGTATTCACCATTTTGGAATTATTAAAGTTTTGCAAAGAATAAAAAATTTAAATTAATCTTAATCGTTGGAGTGCAATCTATCTTCTTCTCTACGTATATCTCTTTTTGGTGTGCACCCTTCAAGGACTGTGAGTGCCGAGAACATAACTTCTATAAACCATATAACTTCAGCGGCTCTGGCACAGCCTTCGATTTGATGGATCACATCTAAAATCGATTCTAAGCTGTAGCTCTTGCAAGGGCTCCTGTCTATGTGCTTATCACTAGCACGTTGGATGCTTCAGTCAGCCATGCTTTATACAGACAAGATTTTGTCAGAACTAACATCCGAAACACAACACTTGTCAGCTTGCTATCCACTTTGCTACTGTACTGAGGAAACAATGGGATAAAGAATGATAGTGTGACTTAAATTCAGACAGGTAAATGCTGCAAACGCCACTTGGAAGCGCATAATTTCAATGGAAAAAACAGGAAGAAAATTGCCTAAGGCAGATTTCTGCCTCCTATACATTACTGTACTGTACACTACTTTGTGTTTCTCAAAGTGTAAATGTGCCTAAAAATACAGTACTAAAATCATTGTGGCTGAATGGCGACAATGATTTTACACTGCAGTCAATGAGTACAGTACAGTACCGGAATAACCGAAGAATCATATTTGGGAATCTATGCAGGCTTGACTCACTATGCTGTCTATTAGTACGATGGAGGCAACACAAAGACAGGGTCACTGAAATCCGCAAGTTGTCAAGTTTCTGCAAGAATGCCAACCATCAAGAACGAGTTCTCTTTCCTTTGATTTTGAATAGGCACAAACAATGTCTGGGTTATACTGTATTGCCCTTGCATTTGGTAACATTTTGTTCTTGCTAAGTGACAAGCACTATACTAATGATTTCCAATTTCTCCACCTTGCTCTTTCAGACCCTTTATACAGACCGACAGTAGTTTCGTACGGAAGTAAGCAGTTCCGCTAGAACCTAAATGATTCACAACCATATGCACAGCACACAAACAGATACAGTACTGCACAATACAGTATGTGGAGTGACATATCTGAAAAGCTATGTGCCTCGATAGCGGTATTACATACTCAACCAATGAAATGTTTTGTGCCGCGATTAGCGCAAATCGCGGCACATAGCATATCATTAGAAGTGTATGTAATGCCCCTATCCAGGCAAATTGTGCACAGAGGCGCATAGCTTATCATTACAAGTATATGAAATGCGCCTAACACATACTTGTAATGCGACTAACACATACTTGTAAAATGGGAAATGTGCCTAACACATATACACTTGTAATGATGTGCTATGTGCCTCAATAGGCGCACTTTGTTATGGAGGCGCATAGCGCATAATTTTTAGGCGCATTATGTTTACTATGCAAGGTATACCTAATGCCAGATTTTTGATAGTGTCGGACTTTCTGGCGAACTTTACACTTATTTAACGTGCCTAAAAACTGACGTAATCTCCAAAAAATTGGGAATCTCGCAAGAGAACAGAGAGTGACTTTTGATCACTATATTTACTATTTTGCCAGATAGAGAACTGATAGAGTTTAAGTTTGCCTACGGCAAAATAGTAAATATAAAAACTGACGTAGCACTGCCAATTTTCAGACATCTTGCCCAAAGTCTTTTGCTTTTGTTCTTGGGTTGATATGCACAAGTCGGACCAAAACTTGTTTATCTAGACACAGATTCCATCTCCTTCCTGAGCGGTATGATGGCTGGAAATTCCCATCTTGTTTGCATATAATTGTTTGTACAGATGAACAAGGCACCTTCAGGGATCTGGAAATTGCACCCAAGGATGATCCAGACTTGTGCAAGTCCACAATTCTCTTCCAGATATCTTGACTGATTCCTTTAGACTTTACTGTGATGTTACACACAGAAGCAGTGTGTTTCTAGTGTGATTTTAAATACATCCACATGTGTGTCTCTAACTCAGATGTTGCCAATAAAATTGTCAGAAGCTTCCAAAGACATGACATCATCATATGGGCTGTCCCAAAATGTTTAAAAGCGTATTAATCCTAGTGCAAGTAAACTTTTGACTTTACAGAAAGTGAAAAAAATGTCTTAAAATTCTCTCTCTCTCATTATTCTGGCATTTGGCAAATAAAAATAATTGTGGTAATCCTAATTGACCTAAAACAGGTAAGGTTTATTCTGATTTCATGTCCGATAGTGAGAAAAACATGCATATGTGTCCTTTTATATAGTGTATGTAAACTTCTGGTTTTAACTGTAGTTAAGAAACTTTTTGTTAATATGGTAATCTGATCCCGGTGAGCAATGATGGCTGATAAAAAATGACTTTACAAGATGAAAGTGTGTCAAGCTGAGCAAGAGATGATAATATCCTACTGTTTAATATAACTTTATCTAGTGTATAATTTTTATGATTTAATCTGAATCATTACTGCACAACGCAGGGTATTTAACTTAAGAAAATTTTTAGATTGTACAAAGTTATCATTTTGCATTTCCTATATATTTCCCTGGCTACAGAGGGGGGGGAAAATTAATAATAAGATGCTACCCCCTGCATATTTTTGCATGTCATGAATTAGCCATAATTTTCACAAAATGACATTGTTTCTGTAATTTTATGTAAATTGCAGAAAAAACGCAACTAACAGGAAAAATTCACAAACAGGTAGGATACAGCTCACCGAAGATACTCCACCCCCGGATGCAGCGCAGACAGATCCGAAGTAGATCCAGATAGTGATTAGACACACAAAAAAAAAAAAAAAAAAGCAAACTTCTCCAGCTAAATCCAGGTGGTGGAAAAACGTAAAAATCCCTTTATTTATAAATACATCTAAAAGCGGAAAAAACATAACTTCATGCCGTGATAGCACGCTAACGCGTTTCGGAAACAATATCCTTAAACATAGCGCTATGATTAAGGATATTGTTTCCGAAACGCGTTAGCGTGCTATCACGGCATGAAGTTATGTTTTTTCCGCTTTTAAGATGTATTTATAAATAAAGGGATTTTTACGTTTTTCCACCCCCTGGATTGAGCTGGAGAAGTTTGCTTTTTTTTGTGTCTAACAGGGAAAATGGCACACTAAAATTGCAATCAGACCTGCTGGTAGCATGTAATAAAGCAGAAAAAAACTCAGCATACCATATCTCACAAAAGTGAGTACATCCCTCACATTTTTGTAAATATTGTATTATATCTTTTCATGGGACAACACTTTGACACAATGTAAAGTAGTCAGTGTACAACTTGTTTAACAGTGTAAATTCGATGAGCCCTCAAAATAAGTCTTCACACAGCCATCAAGGTCTAAACCTCTGGCAACAAAAGTGAGTAAAGACTAAAGTGAAAATGGAGAAATTGTGCTCAAAGTGTTAATATTTTATGTGGCCACCATTATTTTCTAGCACTGTCTTAACTCTTTTGAGCACAAAGCTCAAAAGAGCTTCACAGGTTGCCACTGGAATTCTCTTCCACTCCATGGAAACATCACAGAGTGGTGGATGTTAGAGACTTTGCCCTTATCCACCTTCCATTTAAGGATGCATCACAGATGTTCAATAGGGTTGAGATCTGGAGACATGCTTGTCGAGTCCAACAGCTTTACCCTAATTTTCTTTAGCAAGGCAGTAGTCATCTTGGAGGTGTGTTTAGGGTCACTACCTTGTTGGACTGCTGCCCTGCGGCCCAGCTTCCAAAGGTATGGGGATCATGCTCAGCTTCAGTATTTCACAGTACATGTTGACATTCATTGTTCTCTTAATGAGCTGTAGCTCCACACAGTGGGCAACACTCTTGCAGCCCCAAACCATAACACTCCCACCACCATGCTTGACTGTAGGCACTTGACTTTGTGCTCCCCATTTCGTTGCTGCCACACGTGCTTGACACCATCTGAACCAAATAACTTTAACTTCATACCACAGGATATGGTTCAATTAATCCATGTCCTTAATCTGCCTGTCTTTATCACACTGTTTGCAGGCTTTCTTGTGCATGATCTTTAGAAGAGGCTTTCCTCTGGGATGAAAGCCATGCAGACCAATTTGATGCAATGTGCAAGATATGGTTCGAGCACTTACAGGCTGACCCACCACCCCACTTAAAGTGGTTGTCTCCCTACAAAGTTTCAGAGATCTATGAATGAAATAATGTAACATTACTTCCTGGTCAGACTCCTCCATACAAGCACCTTGCAGTCACTCTGTTATCAGCTCTGTGTTCTCAGTTGCTAATTAGTTTAGAAGCTTAGAAGCTCTCTGAAACTGCTAGCAGGAGGTTTTATCTGATCGACAAACAAAATCCTGTAATTAGTGCTGTTTACTTTAGATAAAAAACAAGCTTTTTACTGCTGGCCAGCACAGACCTGTGGGACCTGTGTGATGACGTCACCCCCTGCTATCACATAAAACAAACAGGAGGGGAAAAGCTGTATACAGGTCGGTCACTGAGGGAACAGAAACAGCCAGGGAGGTGATAATATTACTTGAAGCAGGTTCACTCAACTTTTTTGGACGAATATGGCGAGGCCTGTTCTGAGTGGAACTTGTCTTATTAAACCACTATATGGTCTTAGCTACCATTCTGCATGGTGTTTGCAATCTTCTTGTAGCCTAGGCCATTTTAATGTAGGGCAACAATTCTTTTTTTTCAGATCCTCAGAGAGTCATGTGCCATGAGGTTCAATGTTGAACTTCCAGTGACCAGTATGAGAGTGTGAGAGCAATAATACCCAATTTAACACACATGCTCCCCATTCACACCTGGGACCATGTAACACTAATGAGTCACATGACACCGTGAAAGGAAAATGACAAATTGGGCAAAATTTTTCCATTTACACTTAGAAGTATACTCACTTTAGTTGCCAGCGGTTTAGACATTGATAGCTGTGTGTTGAATTATTTTTAGGGCACACCAAATTTACATTTTTATACAAGTTGTACAGTGACACTTTACATTGTATCAAAGTTTCATATCTTCAATGTTGTTCCATGAAAATATACAATATTTACAAAAATGTAAGGGGTGTACTCACTTTGGTAGATACTGTATTGATATGTTGTTTCTTTGCTGAAAGGTTCAGTAGAACTTGTATTTTGTTAATTTAAACATCTGCTTATTCTGGGTCATGGAGTCCAGTGGGTGGTCTTATCAGTGTTTGACAGCTATCTATGTATTTGCATTCATGCAAAAAAAGCGCATCAATAACTAATAACACTGCCTTCTGGACTCCTTAACCCAGTAATAGCAGTAATTTAAATTAATAAATTACAAGATCTACTGAATCTTTCCCCATAGAACAATATAAATCTGGTTTGCTCTTTCTGCTCTATAAACATACTATCAGCAGATCTGATAGTATTTCCAATGTGACAAGTTACCTTTAAAGGGGTAGGGGTAAGTAGATATGTATGGTTTGGTGTCTGAATGTTTATAGGAACTAGTCAGAGCTTTGACAATTTTAGAGATCTGCCTTGGGTTTTGAATTATTTTTGGGGAGTCTAATCTTGGATTTGATACCTCCCAATCCCCCATCCTACTTTCTGTTCTTATGTTGTGCATTTGTCTCTTCATGTTTTAATAATTTCTCAGCTCATACTTGGAGTTGTACTTCCACAAATTTGTGTTTTTTACTATAATTTAGCCATCAAATGTGCGCTCATCCTGACTTTGGTTGAATAAATATTTGGTAGAAGAGGGGCATTAAAATATTTGCTCTAGGGCCAAGCACTATCTTGTTATACCTTTGATTTAAGAAATTCTCCCCAGTTCTGCCAAACAGACTATTAAAATAGCAACCATGGAACAGGACCCAATTGGTTTGAGGGGAGCTGTGTTCTTTCAAAAAAAATTATTGTACACAAAAAATAATCCCAATTACCATCACAACATAGATTGGTACAAGCCAGTGAGTGAGTGCTTTATTGCCATTACTATAGCAAAATTGTTGCTTTCTTTGTATTTTTCTCAGCATTTCACATTCACATTATAAACTGAGTAACTTTGCAAAAATGTTGACATACTTTTGTATCGACTAAATGTTATATCATGGTTCCTTGTTGTATTCTGACTCAATGGCAGTCTTAGAATTTTTCAGGCAAGTGATCTGATAGTAGGGCTCTTTACAAACATCTATTCTCTGTTATGTTATATAGTAAGAGGTACCACCTGCTTTAAGGGATTGTCTCACTACAATAATTAGCTTTCCACTTGTAGGAACATTAAATCAAGACGTTTTCCAAATAACTTCCTCTTTTGATATTACCTTGGTCAGGAGGTAAGATAGATTTTATCTGCTCTTGTTATACACAAATTTCTCTGGTTATCGTTATGTTCTTTCTACCTGATTAGACAGAGAGCAGGGAGTGACATCACCAAGACCAACAGTAACAGAGCGTGTTATCTCTTAACAAACAAAGGAGATTAATTACGTGTGATTGTTTATTTTGAGTTCTGAAGCCTTCTTCACTATAGATTACATCTCCTGCAATCATGTCACTGCAATTAGAAGAGCTGGGAATACAGAGCTGATATGCTAATCACTGACAGCCTAACCAGAAAGAGGGAGGAAGTCGGAATCTGAAACTGCCTGTGGCTGTGTGAAACAGCATTGTAAGACAACCCCTTTAAATAGAGCAGGAAGCACAGAGGATCAGAGACCCACATGATTTCAATTTTATCCTCCTTGTGTCTTTCCAACCTTTGCTTTCTCCCCTCCTCTCCATTTTCTTCTGTTAGTACAGGTCTTACCTCTGTGCACCCAGGGAACAATAGTCTAGTGAGGGCAGGTCTCACAGAGGCCTCTGGGATCTGCTTGGGACCAACAACCTGCATCTTGATTGGTGAAAATGGTGGATATATGAGGAAGAGTTTGTCAGCAGTTGTCAAGAAGAGCAACCCTTCATCACAGGTTGTGGTGCTTTATTTTGAGGGTTTAGTTTCCCAGATCATAAAACTGTATGGATAAACTTTGCGTTTGGCCACTGAATTTAATATTTGGTTTTGTGACACTAATTTATTTATGCTCTGTTGTTTGTTATTCCAAATAGTTTATCTATTAAATGTATTCTTATTGCCAAACTGTAATGTTTTATTATCTTTATTGAACATTGGGGCCAATTTCTTATGATGCAAATTTGTGTGATTTCTTTGTTAATCATGGTATAGTGGTTCATTGGTTTCTTGTTCTATTCCTTAAGACTTCTACTTACATCATCGCAGACATGTTAGACGTTTTCATGGATGAAACAATTATGTAGTATTGAGAAATAATTTTTGCTGGTGGTTAATCTTTTATGCATAATGTGATTGTTCAGTTTGTTCATTCTTTTAAGTTTTATAAAAAAAAATATTTGTGTTAAATAAGCATAGATCTACAAAAACATTTGTTATTATGATTTCGTTCACTCAGAACAGTAAATCATCACCATTAATTATATTAACATTAATTTGTGCATTTTTAAAAAAAGTAGTTTTTTTTAGGTTAAAAACTTTTCAACAGGCATGTGGATTTTTGCTAACGTCCAGCTTATAGAGTTCCTATGACCACCACACAAACACACAAAAAATTATAGAAGATAAAATTATAAGACTTTTCTCAAATACATGTCAATCGCAAATCGTAATATTTTTCTCAGTATTACAGGACAACAGGTTCTCCTTTCACTTTGTCAGGCAGTGATCACAGTCTGGTAAGATTCATTCTATGGGAGATATCAGCTGTGCAGGAGGAGATGAGGACACAGGTGCTTAATCAGAGTTAATCTCTCACTACACATATACTACAGTAGTCACAGCCCACTGAGGACATATGCCTGTCGGGGTTTATTTGTTGCTTCCCGCTTCCTCCTCCATGGCACACAGGCATCCATACTACACTGCTGCAAGTGTAATAACACCCAGCATATATAGCTTAGAAGCATGAAGGTTCCCAGAGCTGTCAACATAGTGATCCATGATGCTGTCAGAAGCTGGACAATTTCAGACCTGTCTTAACCCCTTCCCGACATTAGACATGCCCATACGTCCTAGCGGGAAGTGCGTCCTGCAAATGGACATATGGGTATGTCCTGGAGAGTGTTCGGTTTTACAATCGAGCCCCGCACGATCGCGACATGGGACCAGTATGCTACCACTGGCCTCATGCCGCATCACCCCCCGGCTGGAGTGAGCTCTGGCCACGGGTGATTAACCCCTTAGCTGCGGCGATCTATTAATATCATTGCAACTAAGCCGCAGACAGCAGGAGTGAGCGCCTCCTATCTGCTCTTGGTGCAGCAATGGCCAGATCACGAAATGAAAGAAACACTTCTTGGGGTGTTTGTGACGTCACCACCCCCACATTTTTAATTAAACATAAAATTGAATAAAATGCAAATAACAACTCGTTTAAGTTAACTGATCCCGCAAAAAACAAGCCCTACACATCTCCATACTGTAACGGGTCGCACTGCGTCCCGGTCCATGGACCGCGGGCGTACCCATGTCCCTCCCTGCGGGCGCCCGGCTGAGACGGGTGGCGCCATGGACCGTGCTGCTGGCCGTGACCTCGCTCCTGTTCTGCTCTCCTCCCCTGTTGGCCGGAATGCGCGTGCGCGTCCCCTAGCGCGCGCCCGTTCATGTAAATTTAAAGGGCCAGTACGCCGGTAATTGGTTAATTGCCAGGCGCTGACCCTATATAGTTTTGGGATCCACGTCATTTCCCCTGCTGATCTTTGTTGCCTCCGTGCCCTAGAGAAAGTGTTCCTGAGTACTTACCATCTTGCCGTGTGTTCTGACCTCTGCCTACGTTTATCGACTCTGAACCTTTGCCGTCTTCCCCGACCTTGCCGCCTGTCCCCGACTACGCCTACGCCTCACGATTCTGTACCACACTCACCCTTGGCTGCCACCGCAAGCAAGTCACGTTAGGGTAGGGGACCGGGTAAGACTCCCGCCGCAGCAAGTCCATCCCACTTTGCGGCGGGCTCTGGTGAAAACCAGGACCTACTTAGATTCCGCTCCCTGGCATGGCTTACACCATCTCTTGCGGTGGTCCAGCGGATCCACTACCAAGTCTGTTACACATACACAGAAAAATAAAAAAGTTATGGCTCTCAGACTTTGGCAATGCAAAAACGTGTTTTCCTTTTTAAATAAAAGTTTTTTTTATGGTGTTAAAGCAGTTAAACATAAAAAAGTACAAATTGTGTATCTCTGTAATTATACGACCTTTAGTAAAGCTACATGTCATTAAACCGACGGACCACGTAAAATAAAAAAAAAAGACACACCAAATGCTGATTTCTCAAAAACCCTCATAAAAATAAAGGGGGTTTTTCCACCAAGAAGACTGATGTAGAAACATCCCAAAATGAGTATTAAGCAATTCTAAAATATACTTAATTAAAAAAATGTACCATTAAGAGATTGCTGTCTCCGTTCTAAATCCTCTGTTTACTGCTCGTTGTCAGGGTCCGCCAGCACACTTTTTCATTGTCCCTGGCCGCACTTGCGCGTTTAATCTTCTCTGTGATGGCCAGGCCCGGAACGCGCATTGTCCGACATGCGTCCCTCCTTTTCTGCCGGCCATCACATTCTGCAGTAATTTTGCTTCCCATGTTCTTTTGCTCCCGGATCTCTCCGCTATGCGCCCGTGTCTCCTCTGCTCCCCGCCTTGCGCCCGTGTCTCCTCTGCTCCCGGTTCTTTCCGCCTTTCTGGCCAGTGTTCCTCTGCTCCCGTTTCCCCTCCGCTCTGCGCCCGTGTCTCCTCTGCTCCCGGGCTCCCTCCGCCTCTACCCCCGTGTTTCCTCTGCTCCCGGCTCCCCCTCCCCTGCCCCTTGCCCCCCCCCCACATGTCCCCTCTGCCCCCGGCTTCCTCCGTCTGCGCCCGTTCTCCTAGCTCCGGCTCTCTCCTCTCTGGCTTGTGTTCCCTCTGCCCCCTTCCCCGGGTCTCCCTGCTCCTCGGGCCCCCCGTGTCCCTCTGCTCCCGGCCCCTCTCTCCCTCTGCTTTTTGCCCGCCTGTGCCCCTTCCTCTGCTCCCGGTTCTCTCGGGTTTCCCTCTCCGGGCCCGCCTGTGTCTCCTCTGCTCCCGGCTGTCTCCTCTCTGCGCCCGTGTCTCCTCTGGCCCCCGGCTTCTCTCCCTTCTGCGCCCTGGCTCCTCTGCCCCGGGCCCTCTCTCCCTTTTCTGCTCCCCTGTGTCTTCTCTGCTCCCGGCTCTCTCCCTTCTGCACCCTGTGTCTCCTCTGCTTCCGGCTCTCTCCCTTCTGCGCCCTGTGTTACTTGTGTTATTTGCCGCAGCAAGGAGTTATTCTCTGTGGTCTGGCCAATCACTTACCATTAGTGGTTGGCTAGACTACAGAGCTCCTCACACTTCCGAGGCTGATTGAATACTGAGTATTCAGCCTCGGGAGCGCGCATGGGAGGCGGCGAGATGACGTCACAGAGGAGTGGCTTGCCGGCGCTTGAACGCCCCTTTTCTCTGAACAGAAGAGACCAGAGGGGGCCTGACAGGTACATAAGTCATATCTTGGCAAAACCCCTTTAAAAAAAGAGATCAAAGCATCATATGAACCCCATAATGGTACCAATAAAAAAAGTCAATGCATCCCGCAATAAACATCCCATAATCAGCTCCATATACAGAAAATAAAATAGTTATCGCTGTCAGAATAGGACAACATAAAACACAATTTTTTTATAGACCTATTTCTATTGCGTAAAAGTAATAAAACTTAAAAAACTATATAACATTTATATCATTGTAATTGTATTGACTTCCATAGTAAAGTTGTCCTGTCATTTATCCCGTACGGCGAACACAGTAAAAGTGAAATCCAAAAAACAAAAACAGAACTGCGTTTTTTGCCCCCATTTTCATGGCCCAATGCTAAAAAAAACTATGGAACACCTGTGTGCCAAAAATGTGCAATACACCCCAACATAAGATCAATGAGGGGTGTTGAATCCAAAATGGGGTGACTTCTGGATGGTTTCACCTGTTCGGGTACTTTGGGGGCTTTGCAAATGCGACATGGCACCCACCAAAATCTGCGCTCCAAAAGCCAAATAGCGCTCCCTCCCTTGTAAGTACTGCCATGAACCCAAACAGCAGTTTACACCCATATACAGGGTATTGCTGAACTTGAAAGAAGTTGTGAAACAAAATTTTTTTTTTCCAGGATTCTTTGTAAAAATTAAACATTTTCAGCTAAAATGTCAGATTGTTTGAAAAAAAATGTCTTCATTTTAAAGCCTAATGCTAAATAAAATTGTGAAACACCTGTGGGGTCAATATACTCACTACACCCCTAGATATATTCCTTGAGGTGTAGTTTCCAATATGGGGTCTTTTTAGAGGTGTTTATTAAGTTTTAGCAGCTTAGGGTGTTCGCAAACCTGAAATGGCACCTAAATAAAAATCGTAGTGAAAATGAGACCCCAGATTTCGGTAGGTGCTCCTCCTATTCTGGGGCTTGTGGTTGAGCCAAATAGCGCACTAGGGCCACATATGCAATATCACTGAAAATGGAAGAATCTGGGGAATCAATATTAAGTTACATCTTCCTGGTCGCATCAACCGTGTTCTTGTGAATAATGGATACAAACTAAAAATCTGCAAAAAAAGTTAAATTTTTAAACTTCTGCTCCACTTTGCTTTAATTCCTGTGAAACACCTAATAGGTTAATAAACTTCCTAAAGGCTGTTTTGAATACTTTAAGGGATGTAGTTTCTTAGATAGAGTCATTTATGGAGGTATCTAACATACAGGCCAATCAAAGCCACGTCAGAACTAGACTTGTCCCTAAAAAAAGTATATTGCAGATTTTCTTAAAAATTTGAAAATTACTACTAAATTTCTAAGCCCCCTAATGTCGTTAAAAAAAAGACATTTAAAAAATGATGCCAACCTACAGCAGACATATGGTAGATGTTAGTTATAAACTATTTTAAGTGGAATAACTATCTGTCTTACACGCAGAAATTTTTTAAGTTTGAAAATGGTAAATTTGTCAAATTTTTCATGATAATTTGATATTTTTCACAATTAAACAAGAACTTTTTGGACCAAAATGTCTTACTAACTTAAAGCACAATGTGTCACGAGAAAACAGTCTCTCAATCACATGGATAGGTAAAAGTGTCAAGTTATTCTCACATAAAGTGACACATATCAGATTAAAAAATGGGGATCTGTCAGGAAGGCAAAAACTGGCTGTGGTGGTATGGAGTTAAAGGACCAACACTTTTCTAAAAACTGAATTATCTGTGAAATGTAAGTTCACTAATTAAACATATCTGAGAAAGTGTTTATACTTTAGTCTTTTATTGCTTCATAAAGATCTCTGGAGGTGATAGGTTCCCTTTAAGGTCCCTTCTGGGATGTGGGCTGAATGCAATAACCTGTATATTCGTAACTTAGGGAATTAGTGGCCACCACCTTGCACTTGAGTAAGCATATGCAAGATTAATGAAGGGTTGTAAACCTGCTTCTATGTTTTGAGTTGTAGAAATCTTAATAAAAAAATATATATTTTTACTCTGGACTTGGGTTGCTGCTATATTTCTAGCTATTGTTAACAATTTTTGGATGAGAAGTGAACCGCCCTCACATGGGCATGCACCTCCATGCAAAAAGTCAGGCAGGACAGCTGTGGTATCTGAACCTGTTCACATTGACAGTGAACATTTGAACACTACTCTTAGATCATAAAGGGTCTGTATGCTTTTATGCAGCTTTAGATTTTTAAAGAGAAGGAAACTAAAAATGCATTAGTAAATACAAATTAAGACTTCTAAAATACAGAATGTTTGTCTAACACAACTATGATTTTAAGGCCAGAAGCCATTGAAAGAGGTGAGATAACATTCTTTGTCATGACATCATGGGTATCATTTGTAGCTTAAGTAATTCTTACCTTCCTTTGCTCTTCAATAAAATTTACATCTAGAATCTACTCTTTATTTATACCCCCTATCAAACTATCTATCTATCTATCTATCTATCTATCTATCTATCTATCTATCTATATTTATATCACAGAAAAAACAGCTTTTAGAAGCAATGCAGGCCATCCTACAAATGCACTTTATGTCACTTTTACTTGTTTCCATGACTACGTGTTATATATTGTACTAAGTACTATACTGTGTGCACCACTTTCCTTTTTTGTATCAGATAATATAATTGGTAGCTATGCCTTTTATCGATTACTAATGGTATGTCATCTTTAAAAAAAGAGAAAGAAAAAAAAAGCAGGGACTGTAATAAAATGAAAGCAAGGTGCTATGCTTAAAAATCCAGAACTAATGTCATCAAATGGATCTGTCAAAGAGAGGAATGTTTGATCCTAAGGTGCCTCAAAAGATTTTTTAGCAATGCTAAAAAGGTGTATAAAGACTGCCATGAATTCCAATCATTATTTGTTACATGCTTACAAGCAGTTTTGGTGACTCTCTTTATACACACAGTATATGACACGTCAAAGATCCAAAAAACGCACCAAAAACCAAACACACCAGAAATAAATGTACATTGCTTGTAATATACTTAACCAAAAAGAAACATAGAGAGTATAGGGTAAAAATATGACATTTTATTATCATCACTTTAAAAATATTAAGTATAAATATCCAAAAGATGGAAAAGATGATGGTGAGGAAGAAACAAGAATTACAAACAAGAACCAAACAAAAGACAAGAAAGTGGTCAGAGTAGAATCACAATGCAGTATATGGAGAAGAAGGAGTAAGTATATATTCAAAAGCACCACAATGGTATTACCATTTAAACTCTCCAACTGCACAAAGATATCAATCAGACCGGTGAGATGCCTCATGGATATATACCATATAATGAAATATTTCAGATATAAATTCCAACATAATTGACCATGACCTTACCTATGAGGTGATCGATAATGACCACACTTGTCACCCCGA
Organism: Phyllomedusa bahiana; assembly: GCA_025379985.1. Lineage (NCBI taxonomy): Eukaryota > Metazoa > Chordata > Amphibia > Anura > Hylidae > Phyllomedusa > Phyllomedusa bahiana. The sequence goes on along the minus strand of JAODAL010020262.1, from coordinate 43,327 downwards.
CGTACGTTTCACGGTATTACACTTTTTCAAGGGGTACAGGAGTAGGAGAGAACCTGTCTAACTTAAATAGTGCCGCGTCTCTTAATGAGAGATCACGGTGGACGCGCCGGGTTCGGAGGTAGAGGAGCAGCTGCCCCACTTCCGGCACTCCGGCGCTCAAGCGCATGCACGGAAGAACAAAGCTTCCGGACATGCGCAAGGCACATTGAGGACACCGAAGCAGAGAAGGGCACCCTCAGCCCACCCGGCGCATGCGCATAATCTCACGATCTTACTAAGGACTATGACAGTCAGCGTTTGAAACATCACCCAAACTCTGGAATTAATAATAAAGGTAATGGAAACATTTAAATACACAGTACAACAGAGTAGCAGCAATAGATGATACATAGTAAACAGTAACATTATATTAAAATAGAAGTAGTGTTCCACTGTTGCAATATATGCTGGTATTGTGGTCCAGATGACTTCAAATGATCTAAGTCCCACGGTCATATACAGGGAAATTTTTCTAGACAGGAACGTCCAGTCTTGTACAACGGCAATAGATGGATAACAATACTAATAAAGTAAAGAAAGGAAAAATAAATAAGAAAAATTAAAATGCAATTCTAAAACATAAAACAGAGCAACTAAAGAAAAAAGAAAATGAAAAAAAAAAAAAAAAAAAAAATATATATATATATATATATATATATATATATTTATTTATATATTTATATATTTTATATATTATATAAGGGAAAAACAAGAAAGATTTATATATACAGTGGCACTAGGGCATAAATCAAGTATCAATATCAAAATACTACATAACTACATATTTACTGATCCTCTTACAGAAAATGAGCAAAATTGAGTTTCTCATTTAATCCAAATGGTGTCATTGTATTCAAGGTGATAATCCATTTGCTTTCTTTTTGTTCTAGATTTCGCATTACATCACCACCCCTTATTCTCAAATGTACTAAATCAATTCCACAGAATTTCAGTTTGCTAGGGTCACATCCATGGCACCTTAGGAAGTGTCTAGGAAGTGTTTTTAGTTGAGATACATCTTCCACTTGTTTAGCCATTGAGATATCTCGAACATGTTCCCATACCCTAGTTTTTAGCTTGTAATATGTTTCATATTTTAATGTTTCTGGGTCTCTCTGCATCATTTGACAATGTAGATCGCTAACTTCTCCTCAGTATGCTTAGTTCCATTTGCCTTCAAGAATACCGCACTCTTTTCTATACTTGTTTTCTCTGACTTCCTACTTAGAATATTTTTTGTTGGTTTTTCTTATTCTCTTCTTCCTCTTGCCGTCAGGGTTTCTCAACACAGTCTTAGGTCCTCTATTCTCTTCACTATTCACAACCCCTCATGGCCCAAATTTTTTGTAGATTTGCCTTTCAGTCCAATTTGTGACAAAGTTTATATCTCTTTCTTTGAAAACCCCTTCTACATTTTCAAAACCTGGTGTTTTCTATAAACGTCCTAAATCTCTTCTTATCTAACAAAAAACCTTTTTAAAAATAAATTTTTGTCTTCGGCCTTCTGGAAAAACACCCAAACTGGACGTTGCTATTTCCGTGTGTGGTACTAACATAATGCTAAGGCAACAGGCCCACCGTCTTGGGATTATGCTAGACTCTAGTATCTCCTTCACCCGCTATATTCAATCTCTTGTCCACTGCCCCTTAAAAACATTGCCAGAATCTTCCCCTTTTTTCATGTATTGTTTGAAAAAACTGTCGTTGTCCTTTTTCACTTTATTTATTGTAACTCTTTACTAATAAAGGTATGTCCGACGAGGTTATTTTACTTGTGTATTCTGCGATAAAAACCGCTGAATAAAAGGTTTGAACGATTTTTTTTCAATGTTTAATTTTGATTTATGGTTGTTTTATTTCTGGCAGATTTTAGTCTTATTCATCTCCATAGAGTTGTGTATGAGGTTTTTAGCCATCTTCATTGACCTCAATAGTAAATTTTCAGCATGGAATACAACAGAGGAGTGAACATGTCTTAAGTTTTTTTCTGTTTAAAAAACAACTGATGAAAATACACATTGTATAAAATATAACGCATGTTCATTTATTGAGGTCAATGGATATTGTTTACTTTTGGTTTTAGACTAATATTTCAGGTCAGAATCGCCATGGTTTCCTACTTGAAATACTCGTCATGTGGATGTAGTACCCTTAGTCTTCCTTTCTCCATACTCTCCAATCTATCTTAAATGCAGCAGCCAGGCTCATCATTTTTTTTTACCCTTACGTGATGCCTCTTCCTTGTCAATCATTTTGTAGGGTTTTCCCCCAATTAAATCCATAATCCCGGGGTTTAAAACTAATCACACTCCCCAACAAAGTTCTAAAAAAACCCCTTTCCCCCTTCCCTGGACTCTAGGGGGGACAATGTGACCCGGTTTTTTCGCTGGTTTTATGGCTTTATAATGGCCCTCAGTGTGGGCTCAACGGGTGGGAAGCACCCCCCCTTGTGTTGGGGCCCCATTGGGGAAAAAAATTCGCCTTTTTTTCTAATGCGCCTAAAAAAGGGGTGTGGGGGCTTTTCGGGGTCGGGACGCACCCACATTAGAAAGCGCCAACGAATTTTATGAAGGGGATAGGCAAAGTGAGGGCTTTAAAGGTTTCCAACGGCAGAAAAATTTCAATGTGGTCTGTTTTGTCAGAGGTGTCGAAGTTTGCCCCGCTTGTTTGGGCACTTGGGGCGCCGACTTTACATCAGGCGCAGTTTTCACAAAAAACCCTGTGAAAACGGCGATTCAAACACGGATTTTTATAAAGTTCCCCTGTTGTTCTGCTGATGTTCTTAAACAAAATTATTTGAATCCCCTAAAACCTTACATTTTTTTTCCCCCCAAAGGGATTTGATGTGTTTGCACCAGTTCCCTAAAAAATATATTTAACCTCTTTTTAAATTTTTTTTTTTAAACAAAATTTTTACTTTTTAAAAGCTTTGCTTTAACCCCTTAAACGCCTTTGACGTATAAATTTTTTATGTCCAGGTCATTTGGGGGTTCCCCCCCTTGGGTATGCATAAGACCGGGAGGATCGCCCCCAAAACTCAAAAGCAGAGTTCCCCCCCCGGCGATGGCGCGGGGGTGTCAGCTGTATTTTTAAAAGCTGACATCCGGCAGCGGGGGGGCCCCGACCGGATCGCCCCAGGGGGGGGGGGGGGGGTTTAAACCCCCTTAATTATCGCGACGATGGGGTTGGGGCAATAACTAAGGGACGCAGGAGGAGATCGCTCCTCCGGGGGTCTCGTGGGCGGCTGCGGTGTGTGGCGACAGCTCGGGGCATAGAATCCCTTTTCCGGGGTTTTCTGTGAGTCACGTTGCCGGGCCGTCCCCTGTGGGTAGGGCCCCGGCACCCGTGATGACAGTTCCCATAGGAACCGTGCTTTAGCAAAAAAAGGCTGTGCATTTGTTTTCCTATTGAATGAGAGGTTTAAAGAGCTCTCTTTTCAATCCCCTAGGGGAAAAAGTAAAAAAAATTTGTAAAAAAAGAAAAAAAAAATAAGTAAAAAAAGTGAAAAACAAGAAAAAAACCACAAACACAAAAAATTTAAAATTAAAAAAAAATTTACCCCCCCTTTTCCCCTTTAAAAACGCCAATCCCCCCCAAAAAAATATAAAAAATAAATAAAGAACCATATTTGGTATCCCCGGTTTCGTAATGCCCTCCCCTTTTAAAAATTCATATAAAAGGGTTTTTTTTCCCCGGGTACGGTAAAAGCGAAAAAAAAACCCAAAAAAAACAATCAAAAATTTAAAGATTTTTGTTCATCCCCCCAAGACTTAAAAGGGTTTTAAAAAGTGATCAAAAACCCCTTTATAAATCCCAAAAAGGGTTGTCCCAAATTAAAATTTCCCCGGTTGCTTTCCCCCCAAAAAAAAAAGCCCTAACACTACGTAAGGGAAAAATTTTTAAAAAGTTATGGCTCTAAGAAGATGGGAAATGCAAAAATTTTTTTTTTTACCCCATAAAAACATTTTTTTTTTTTTTAAAGTGCTTCAAATTAAAAAAAAATTTATAAAAATTTTTTTTTCCCCATAATTGTATGGGCCCCTAAGAGTAAAGCTAACTTATTAGGTACTGACGTGGCGCTGTTAAAAATAAAAACATTTTTTGGATTTCAATTTTTTCTTCACTCTGCCTTCCCAAAAACGGATTTTAAAACTGATCAAAAAGTCTTGTCCCCCAAAAAAAATACCAATAAAACGGGCAACTCATCCCCCCCAAAAAAAAAGCCCGTACACGGGTCCATACACAGGGAAAAAAAAAAAAAATTATGGCTCTCAGACTATGGCGATGCAAAAATGTGTTTTCCTGTTTGAATAAAAAATGTTTTTATTGTTTTTAAAGCAGTAAAAAAAAAAAAAAATATACAAATTGGTTTTTTCTGTTAAACGTAAACGACCTTTCTGAAATAAAGCAGCATGTCATATCTAAGCAGAGTGCGTTATAAAAATTTAAAAAAAAAAAAATTAAACCGGAATGTATATTTTGTTCAAAAAGCCTCACAAAAACCTTAATAAAAAGTGAACAAAGTGGGTTGTATGCACCCATTTAAAGGGACCAATAAAGCATCAATTACCCCGAAAAAAAACAAGGCCCCACACAGCTTTGAAAACACCAAAAAAAAAAGTTATGACTTTCAGGGAAAAGGAAAAAAAATTTAAAAACGCAATTTTTATAGGGCCCTTTTTTCTATTGTGTTTAAAATAAATTTTAACAAAAAAAAAACTATATAAAATTTATACCATTGCAATTTTTAACCACCCCCCTGTAAAAATTTTTTATATCATTTACACTGCATGGTGGAACGCTTTTAAAATTGGGAAACCCCAAAAAAAATGGTGGGGAAAGGGGTTCCCCCCCCCTTTTCTTGGCCCAAAGTAAAAAAAAAAAGATGGAAAACCTGTGTGCCCAAAATGCCAATACCCCCCTATATGAGACCCATGAGGGGTGTTGAATCAAAATGGGGGACTTCTGGAAGATTTCCCTGTTCTGGTTTTTTTGGGGGTTTTGCAATCGACAGGGCCCCCAAAAAAAAATCTGGTTACAAAGCAAATAGCGATTCCTCCTTTTTACGTTGCTTGCGCCAAACGCATTTTCCCCACATGTAAGGTTTCCCGAATTTGAGAAATTGCTTAAAAAATTTTTTTTTTTTTTTAGGATACTTGTAAAATAAACATTTAAGCAAAAATTGGTTTATTGGATTTTTTTTTTTTACATTTTCACAGCCAAATGAAAAAAAAAAAATTGTGAATCCCCTGTGGGGTCGATATACCTTAACCCCCTGTATATATACCTTAAGGGGTTGTTTCCAATTGGGCTTTTTAGGGGTGTTTATTAAGTTTTAGATTTAGGGCCCTCAAACCTGAAATGGCGCCTAAAAAAAAATTGCTTTGAAAATGGACCCCAGAGCTAGTAGGTGCTCCCCCTATTTGGGGCTTTGGTTGAGCCAAATTATGCACTAGGGCCTTATGGGATATTTTAAAAACGGCAGCTGGGGGGAAAAGATATACATTGCATTTACCTAGTCACTTTTTAGTATTCCAGTGAAAAATGGATAAAAAATTGAAAAACTGCAAAAAATAGTGAAATTTTTAAAATTTCACCCCACTTTGCTTTAATTTCTTTTTAAATCCTAAGGTTAAAAACTTCCTAAAAATGTTGTAAAAACTTTAAGGGGGTTTGTTTTCTTAGAAGGAATCATTTATGGGGGTTCTAAAATACAGGCCCCCCAAAGCCTTTTGGAACTGGAATTTGGTCCCCAAAAATGTATATTGAAAATTTTTTTGAAAATTTGAGAAATTCTACTAAATTTCAGCCCTCTAAGTCATAAAAAGGCATTTAAAAAAAAAGATGCCCAACCCAAAAGTGGAATATGGTAATGCAGTTATAAACTTTTTGTGGTGAATAAATTTCTGTCTTGATGCAGAAATTTTGGAACTTTCAAAATCACGATTTTCTAAATTTTCTGAAATTTTTGATTTTTTTCCAAACAAACAAGGATTGTATGGATAACATTTTCTTACTAATTTAAAGACAATTTTGTCACGAGAAAACAATTCTGAATCACATGAATAGGTAAAAGTGTCAAAAAGTTATTCTCACATAAAGTGACAGATGCCAGATTTCAAAAATAGGGCTGTGTCAGGAAGGCCAAAACTGGCTGGGTCCTTAAGGGGTTAAAAATACATCTCCCTAGAAAGGCCTACCACCTTCCCTAATAAGCTTCCCTTTCTCCTGCAGCCCCCCTCCATCAGTCAACTCCATTCCTGACATGCACTCATATGCTTTTATCGGTTAACAGATAAACTGGCTGGATGGCAGATTCATTCACTATTATATGTGCTATCATATATTTAACCCCTTAACGACCGCCCGCCGACTTTAGACGTCGGCTGGTGTGGGTCGTTCGTCTGCAGCGACGTCCTTAGACACATTAGGTATCTACACAACCGTAATAACCTGTAGAATTAATCTAACAAGTTATTAAGTGTGAAATGTGAATGGTGTAAAAAAATACAAAAAAAAAATTATAAAAAAAAAAAATACTGCAATTATTTATAAGTGAACTTAAACTATTCCCCATAAAGTACAACTTGTCTCGAATAAAACGAGGCCTCATCCAACTGCGTCATTGAAAAAAATAAAAAAGTTATAACTGTTGAAACGCAAGGAGGCAAAAACTAAAACGATGTTCTGGTCAATAACTACTTTTCAGGCGTTCAGCTTAAGGGGTTAAGGAAGATGGCTGGATAACTGGACTATTGTTAAAAATCAAGCACTTCTTGCCTTTTGGCACGCCTAAATTAGCATAGATTGTGAAATCTAGGGAGTAGAGTCCTCACATCCCTTGTTTGATCTCTTAATAGCTTTGTTACCATGTAATGTTTATTTTTTGTCTGTACCTGTACCCTTTGTGTTGTATATTGATGGAAAATATGTTGGCAGTATATAAGATTAATATTATTATTAAAATTATTATAGACCTTCATGTAACATCTAGCCAAAGGATTGATTGGCAATAAATCCCTGTAAAAAAACTCCAGAAGATATAGAAAGTGCTACATTTTCCAGAACACTGGGACAGATTTATAAATACTAGACAGTCTTAAGCTAGTGTAGATACGTTTGGTGCATGTTTAGCTTGTCTAAAATTTACACCTCCTTTTCATTAGCTCCTTTGGCTTAGTTTATGCCACTAATTGCAGTAAAATTTTGGGACATGGCATTGCTTGCTGCCACGCCCCTTTCTGTGATCCCATGCCCATTCAACAGAGGTTAGCCCCCGTTGCCGGACAAGGAACAGACACGTCTAGAAATAGTCTAATGAATTTGGAAAGTATGTACACCAGTATTTTGCCGCTAATTGCACCATAATTCTTGCACAATTACTCTAATAAATGTGCCTCACTGTATGTGAAAGTACCTTAAGAGGCTTTTTATGTTTTTACTTTGACATGTTAAATGCCACCATTATTTTTGTTGTAGTCTTTACTGGAATGAAAAGTCAATGTTTAACTTTTACTGGAAAATAACTTTTGAGAAAGCTTGGGGTATATTTTCTATATGGGTTTTATTGACCTATAGAGCACAACTTTCCAGTTTTATAACAAAAGGAAGACCCATTATTTATGAACTGGAGTTTCATGGGCTAATCATTTTAAGTGTATTCTAACTTTGAGGTTTCCATGGTAAAGCATGGTCTTCTGTAGAGAAATTCACTAGGATTTTGTGGCTGTTTTTGTGTACCAACTTACATCTATATAGACAGTTAGCAGGACAAGCCACACACTATGGTTGTAACTTTAGCCATGGAAGCTGCTATAAGGCCCAGAGGTTAAGGCAGATTCTTATTGGGCTGGCCAGTCAATGGGGCCTCCTGCCATAGACTGATTGCCCTCCTAATAATCAGCATAGCGATGTTGTATCGTTCTGTCCAATTATCGAGAGAACTATGCATCAGCACAGTGTTTTTTTTAGGGGGGCAAGGTGGTGTCTGCATAGGGTGCAAGGTATTACCAAAGGTCCTGTAGGTTTAACACTGTGTAAGAGAAGGAGCCTGGACTATGGCAACAAGTGGAAGAAGGGGTAAGCATGGTGATCATTGAGTAGGGATACAGCTGTGGTCTATATGTGAGAGAACAGGGTTGTAAAAGGGAGGGCTACAGCAGAAATCTTTATGTGAAAGAGAAGGGATCAGCAATCTATATTTGGGAGAAGGGGGCTATAGCAGCAGTCTATTGGTAAGGAGGGGGAATGACCAGCAGACTGTAGGTAGGAGAGGTGGGGGGCCATAAACTACGGTCTATATCTAAGGGAGGAAAGGGCATGAGTACTGAGCCTGAGCTGTGGTCTATATGTGAGAAGGGGACCAGAGCAGTGGTTTATATGTATAAGAGGAGAGTGCATGAGCAGCGGCATATATGTGACGTGTACATGGACCACTATTTAGGTGCTATTACTGTTTGGGGCTTAATTTGAGGCCTTATTATTTTTGGGGTCATTATCTGGCACTGTTATTTTGCGTTTGCTACCTGTGAGAAGCTGTTATTTATATCTAAAGTACAGCAGGTACAGTTATAGGGCAATGACAGAGATGGCAGTGAGGGTTATAGTAGGATGGGGATATTTGTAAAGATGGGGAAGAAATGGAGAAGATGCTGGAAGTGAAGTTGTCATGATAGTGTGGACCAGATAGAGAAGAAAAGAGAAATTTAACCCCTTATGTGAAAGAAGCCATCACTTAACATTTTTACTTGGCTATACTTGGAACTACCATGGAACAGAATGGAGAGATGTGCACAATCGTGACCAACTCACGATTCTGTGTCAACAATTTTTGGATCCCATGTCTGAGATAGGTGTGGATTTCAGAGGTGCATGGTGGGAGCACCACTTTAAAATGTTTAAAAAATGTTGCTTCTCTCTTTTCAGCAAGCATAAAAAAAATTAGGGCCACATGTATGAAAACTGTCTTGGTCTAAAACTCACTTTGTTGCCCAAAAGCAGCCAAACCAGCGCATTGGGGGGAACGCTGTTTTTAAAATTTTAAAGAACAGGGTAAATTTTGGGGGGGCTACAGAAAAATTCTTTGGGGGGGTTAAAGGGGAAGGGAAAGAATTATTTGGGGAAAAGGGGAAGAACTTTTGGAAGGAAAGGGGGAATGAAAGGGGTTGTATTTTAAAGGGGAAAAAAAAAAAAAGGGGGAAAATAAAAAAAAAGGAAAAAAAAAAAAAGGAAAAAAGGAAAAAAAAAAAAAAAAAAAAAAAAGGAAAATTAAAAAAAAAAAAAGAAAAAGGAAAGGGAAAAAAAAAAAAAAAAGGGGGAAAAAAAAAAAAAAGGGGGAAAAGAAGTTATTTGGGGCCCATAAAACAAGGGGTTTCTTTTAAAAAGGGGTTTGGGAAAAAAGGGGGGCCGGGAGGTTTTTGGCCTAACTGGGGGTTTTAATAATTTTTTAGAAGGGGGAAAAAAAAAAACAAAATTTTTAAAAACCAGGGCTTTTTGGGTTTTTTTTTTAAAAGGAAGTGCATGACAGCCCCCAAAAAAAAATTTTTACGGTCGGGGTTATTTGGTTGTTAACTTTTTTTGGGTTAAAAATTTTGAGCCTTAATTATTTTTGGGTCTTTTTCTGGCAGATTTTGAGTTTTCCCTTTGGGAAATGAATATAAACCTAAAAAATTTGCGGAAAGGGGTTAAAAAATCAAAAAAACAAATTTGGCATAATTATTTTGGAAATGGGAAATTTGTGTGGGAAAAAAATTGTGGAAGATTTTTTTGGAAGTAAAAATTGGCCCTTTTTGGAATTTTTTTAAAAATAACAATAGGAAAAAAGAAAAAATTTTTTAAACCCCTTTTTTTAAAAAAGGGGTTTTTTCCCAAAATTAAAATTAAAATTATTTAAAATTTTCAATTTTGGGAAACGAACCAAAAGGAACAAAAAAGATATTGAAATGGGAAAAAAAAAAATTCCTTTTTTAACCAATTTTTTTAAACCCAAAAATTTCAAAAGAAAAATGGGGGTTTCAGAATGAAAAGGGGGGGGGAAAGCCCATTTTTAAAATTTATTAAAAAATTTTTCTTTTTTTCCCATTAGAAGCAAAAAAAAAAGGGGGGCCACGGGCAAATTCCCCTTGTTAAAAATTTACTTTTTGCCCAAAGGGCCATCAAAGGGCATTTTTTTTCAAAAGGGGCCTAAAAATGAAGGGTTCCCTCTGATTTTGGGATGAGGCAAAAGGTGATTTTAGAAAAATTTTTTTAAAAAGTGGCTCCGCCTTTTACCTAGAAAATTTTGGGGGCCCAAACCGCCCTCTTTTTGGAAAGGCCCCCTCCCCCCCGCCCTTTAAAAAGGGAAAAAGGGGTTAAGGTTTTTTTTGGATTGGGGAATTTTAAATTTCCCAATTTAAATTTTTACCCCCAATAGATTTTAAAAAATTTTTTAGTTGGGGTGCAGTTGGGGGAATTTTAAAAGCGGTTTAACCCGGTAAAATTAAACTGAAAAACTACCCTCCCCTTTTTTTAAAAATTTAAAATTTTTTGGGAGGTCCCAATTTGCGGTACCTTTTCCGAGGGGGGGTTTTTTAATAAAAAATTTAAATTGGTCAAAATTTCTTGTTTTTTCCATTTTTTCCAAATTTAAAAATAGAAAAAAGAAAAATTCTTTTAAAACCTTCCTTTAAAGGGAATTTAGGTTTTTTTGTTTTTTAAAGGGAAATTTTACCAATTTAAATTAACCAGATTTTTTCCTTTTAAATTTTCTCAATTTTTAAAAGTCGCTTCAACACACAAAATTTTAAAAATTAAAAAAACCTGGGAAAAAAGAAAGGAAAATTATCCCCTTATAACCCCCTCGTTTCCTTTTTTCCAAAAGGGGGGTTCTCAAAGGGCAAAAAATGTGGCCAATGTAAATTTAATTTTAAAGGCTTTTTTCTGTTCTTTATTTTTCCCAAAAAAGGAAGGCTAAATCTTCCTCTTTCCCCCCCTTATTAAGGGTTTCCCTTTGGGAAAAATTTAAATGTTAATTTCTTTTTTAGCCTGGAAATTTTATTTAAAACTTCCCTTAATGAAACTAAAGGGGGCCTTTGGCTGATAATTTAAAGGGTCTTTTTCAAAATTGTGTAACCCAGCTTTTTTAAAAAAAAAAAAAAAAAAAATATGTCCAACTAAAAATTTTTTCCTTTTAAATTGGGGTTGGGGAAACTTAAAATTTTATTTTTTGGCAAGGGCTAACCCTAAAAGCCGGGGGCCCCCAAAGCCAAAATTTTATTAAACCCAAATTTACCAAACATGCAGTTGGGAAAAATGTAGATAATATAAGGGGAAAATTTTAACCTCCCCCATACTTTTTCCAACTATCATACTGCTTCCAAAAAAATCCACAATACCAAAAAAAAAACATCCCCAAAAAAACCCTTTCCCCCCAAATTTAACAGATTGCAAAGGGGACACTTTGGGGCCCGGGCCTCCCCCCAAAGCCCAAAGGGCAAATGAAAACCCCACATTGGGGCCCACATCCTGCCCCACACCCAAAAAAAATTACTTCATACCGGGACACCCCTCAAACCAGGGCCCCACCAAACAAAACCCTCCCCCGCTCCTCCGGGAAGGACCAGGGGCACCACAAAGGGAATCGTAAATATGTAATTATATAAAAGTAAATGAAATTGTATATACAAGTTCCATTAAAAAATGGGCCTGAAAGACAATATTTGGGGGATGATACCGCTATATAATTGTTTTTCATTTAAAACACATAATCCCCTTTGGTTAAAAGGGAAAGGCCAAATTTTCCCCTTACTGTTTTACTAACCACCCCGGGGGACTAATTTACCCAATTAATTTTCCCCCTAAAACAGGGGTTAAATTAATTCCACCACCCATGACATCCCCCAAAGCACTTTTTAGAAAAGGGAATTTAACCCCCAAAAAACCCCAAAGACCAAAATATCCCCATCACATATTTGACGAATTTTTTACCCCCACCCCAAAGGGACTCATAATCCCCCCCCCCCAAAATAGTAAACCGGAATAATCCCCACACCCCCGGGGGGACCATTTTTATCACTTACCAAAATTTAGGGGACTAAGTAATACCATGACCAACTTTTTCCCCAAATTCACATTTTGGACGGGAATTTAATAATTAAAAGACTGACCCGGGAAAATATTAACCCTTTTTTACCTCCAACCCTTAAATTTCCTCCCAAAATCAGGGGCCCCTTTGGGGGGTGGGAAAAGCATTTTTTACCACGGGCTTTCGGGAATATAAGTGATGACATTTAAAATTTACTTTTTTGGGGGGACTCACATTTTGACTTTTTCTCGGTTGGGGTCCTTTCCCTTTCTCCTTTTTTTTCCCGGGGGCCCCGCCTAAACCATTTTTCCTCCCGGGGGCCTGGGGTTCCCTGCAGAATTTAACCAAAAAAAAACATTTTAGAACTTTGCACTTTTCCTAAAACTCCCAAACCAAATTCCCCCTCTGTCCCAAACCCTTCCACATGGGGGATGGGTTTAAAGGAAACCGGGGGGAAGGGGGGCAAACAGGCAGTGGGCGGGGGGGGGTTAAAAAAGAGTGTTGGGGTGAGGGTTTGTTTTTTTATGTTGGAAATAGGCCCACAGGGGGGAGAAAAAAAGGGGGTAAAGGCCAAGCTTACAGACAATCTTGGGGGGAGACAGAAAAACCAAACCCCCCCGGAGATTTTTTGGTGGGGGCCCTTGGCCTTTTTCCCTTTTTACCTGAAAAAAACCAGCCGTGACCTTAAGGGGTCGGGGGAGGAGTTTAAACTTTTGGGTTTTTGTTGGGCCCTGTTGGGACCAGCTTTAGGCCCAAATTTCTAAAAAAACTAAACATGGTTTTTGGGGGGGGCCCTTTTTTGTGTAAGGGGGAGTTTTTATTTAAAAATAAATGTTGTTTTTTTTTTGTTTCTTTTTTTTTTTGCCCTTTTTTCCAGTGATAGAAAGGGGAAGGTTTTGGTAAAGGATGTTCCCCCTATTACTGGGGCCCCGGGGGATTTTGGGTGTCACCAGTGGCAGTTTTTCCCAAAACCCCAAAAGGGGCCCGGGACACTAATCCCTGCCCAAAAAAAACTCCAAAATTTTAAAAACACACTGGGGGTACCGGGGGAAGGGGGGCCAGTTTTTCACTAAAATTGACCCTTTTGTGAGGGTCGGGGTTTGGGGCACTGTGGGCTGGTATTTTCCCTGGGAAGGGGGAAAGGGGGGCCCATTTAATAAAGGGTTTTTCCCCTTTTTTTGTTATATTGGGCTGAAAGGTTTGTTGGTTTTATCCCCGGCCGGGTTTAATGGTAATTGGGGGTCCCCCCACTTTTGGGTTTATTTTTTTTTTTTTTAAAGATCTTTTTTTAAATTTTGGGGAAATCAAACAGTGGGCACCTCCTGTAATAAATTACGGTGGTTTGTTTTTGGGGGCAGTTTTTTTCATTAAAAAAAATTCCCTTTTTTCAGATAAAAAAACTGGCGGCCCCCACCAATTTTCCAAAAAAGCCAAAAAGGTTTAAAACCCAGGGGGTACCTGAAAACTACAAAAAGGGGAAAAAAACCATTGATACTGTTTCCCCTTCCCCATTTAAAAAAACCACCCTTTGCAGTTTCCCCAGAAGCGGCCCCCAAAAACCCTCTACGGTACCGGTTTTTTTTCCCCAGTATCCCTGGTGGGGGGGTACGGGGGGAAAATGGGTGACAGGGAAAGTTAGTTTTCCACCCTTTGGGGGGTGAAAAAAAAAACACCACTATCTGAAAACCAAAGGGGCCGAGCGATAGAAAATGGAGGGGGCTTTCTTTCCAGTTTAACCGGGCCATTTAACTATCACTGGAATAAAAATAAAAAAAAACACAGAAAACCAAAAAAAAACACTTCATTTAAAAAAAAAACCCCACCCCCGGGCCCAACAACGGGGCCCTCATTAAAAACCTTTTATTAAAAAAAACGGCAACCCCATCCGACGAAAGTCCACCAAATCCGACGAAAGCCCCAAATGGGAATCTGTTAAAAAAAAAACAAAAAAACCCAAAATGGGAAAACTTTTCATGGGTTTTTTCTTGGACGCCGGGTGTAAACCAGGGTCACCCAGCTTTCCGGGTTTAAGAAAAAGCCTATTCAGTGCACGGGGGAAAAAGCTGGGGGGACATCCAAACAGAAAGGCCCCCGGGAAAAGGTTGGGTCCCGCTTTGGGGAGAATGAGGGTTTCACCCAAAGTTTTCCCCCCAAAGTTGCTGAAAATTCTATAAAATTTTTGGGGAAAGGGCTGGGTGACATCCCAAAACGGGGAAAGGTTTTTCCCAGGGGTCCAGAAAAAGCTAAAGTGGCCCCCCATCCCCCACAGGGGCATTTTACCCTTTCCGGGGATGCCTCCCTTGTGGGGGGGATGTAAACCCTTTTCCCATTTTACGGGGAAAAGATTTTTCCCGGCAGCGGGAAAAGTTTTGGGGGGACAGGGTTTTCACGGGGAAGGCATCCTAAAAAGATGGGTGTTGCTGTGGGGGTTTGGGTGCCCTAGTTTTTCCTGGAGGCGGGAAACCCAAAAAAGGCATGGGGGGAAAAGCGGGGGAAACCTTGGGGGAAGGGGGGGGAAATAGTTTTTTGCGGGGGGTTGTGGGAAAAAGGTTTTCGGGGAAAAGAGGGGGGGATTTGGGGAGTGGGGGGTCAGGTAGGGAATGGGGGTTTTCATGGGGGGGGGGCCCCCCATTTTGGGGGGACAGGAGGGGGGGGGGCCCAAATTTTGGGGGGACGGGGAGGGGCGGGGGCCTTTTGGGGGAACCAGGGAAAGGGGAGAAAGGGGGCCGGGGAGGGGGGGGAGGGGGTCTTTTTTAGGGGACGGGGGGGGGTCGGGTTTTTTTAGGGGAAAAGGGGGGGAGGGGGGGGCCTAGGTTGGGGGGGACAGGGAGGGGGGGGGCCTTTTTTGGGGTGAGGGGGGGGCTTTTTGGGGAAAAGGGGAGGGGGGGGGGGAACCATTTTGGGGCACAGGGAGGGGGGGGCCTTTTTTTGGGGAAAAAACAGGGGGGACCGGGGAGGGGGAAAGGGGATTTTTGGGGGGGAGGGGGGTTCCCAGGGGGGGGGGGGGCCTTTTGAGGGGACAGGGGGGGCTAGGTTGGGGGGAAGGGGGGGGGCATTTTTTTCGGGACGGGGGGGCGGGGGTTGGGGGACAGGGGGGGAGGGGGGGCCCATTTTTGGGGGGACGGGGGGAGCTTGGTTGGGGAAGGAGGGAAAGGGGGGCCCTTTTTTTGGGGGAACGGGGGAGAGGGGGGGGGCCCGTTTTGGGGGATAGGGGAAATTTTTTGGGGGGGAAAAGGGGGGCAAAAGGTTTGGGGGGAAAAGGGAGGGGGGAGGGGGCCGTTTTGGGGGCACAGGGAGGGGGGGGAGTGTTTTACTTTCCCTTTCCCTTTTGCTGTGTCCTTTCCCCTTCCCCCTGCGCGCTGCTGGCCCCGGGGCCCCAGCAGCCCATACTGATCAGTGAAAAATTTAAGGGGCGGGGCACCTCCTCGGGCAGTTACATCGGGGGAAAGGGGGTCTCTGGGGACGTTTCCCCCCGGGGTTTCCCTGCTCTTTTGGAAAAGGCCGAAATGTAAAGGGAGAGAAAATTCCTTTGTTTATGCGGGGGGGTTGGATCGCGGACAGTGGGAAAAGGTCCCGGGGGCCCCGCAGCTTTTTGGGGGCCGCCGGCAGGGGAACTAGAAATTCCCCTTTGCCGGGGGGCCCCGGGAGCCGAAAACCGGGGGGGGGCGGGCCCCGGGCCCCCCAAGGGGCCCGGGGCCCTGGGACTTCTATGTCTGCTCCCTGTATTTTTACACCCCTGCTTTTATGCACTGCTTTTTCCCCACCATGGGCCCCCAACCCCCTTGAATGCTGTTTGAAAAAATTTTCATTTTGGGGGGAGGGGGGGTGGTCTAATTAGCCAAAAGTATTTTGGTTTGAAAAAATTTATTTGGTTGAAGGTGGGGGGGGTTTGCAAAGAAAATACCACCACCCCCAAATACACTTATGTACGGGTTTGTGTTAAAAAATGATAGCAGCCCAAAATATGCCCAACCAAATTAACCCACTGTTTTTTTTATAAATTATATAAACCACTGGTCAAAAAATTTTTTCCCAAATTTGGGGCCCATTAGATTCTTGGGAAAAACCAACAAAACTCCCCTTCTTTTGGTCTCCCCATGTCTTTAGGTCTGGGGTTTTTGGGGAATTTAATTTGGGTTTGAAAGGCAATGTGTTCAAAAAAAATAGCATGTGGATTTAAATTTAGTGAGGTCAATCTTTTCGGGGTAAAGAAACGGGGTTAAAACCAGGTGTGCCCTTTTTTTAAAGAAAAACCCCACACATCTTTTACATGCATTTCCCCTTAAAAAGCTGAGGATAAAGGGGTCTTTTCAGGGGAAAATTTGGTTCAAAAAAACATTTTGTACTTTATTAAAAAAGTTGTTTTGGAAGGGTAAAACTTCAAAGGGAAGGGGCGGGAAAATTTTTTCGGTGTTCAGCAAAAAAATTGATCCCCAAAACGTTTTAAAAAATTAGAAAGAAAACTAGAGAGATGTAAAAGGGAAAAATTAAAGGGATCCCAATTCGAATGGAGGGGAAAAAATTCCCAGAAGGGCCCAAAAGGCTAAAGCCCAAGGGCGGGGGCCCCGGGTTTGGGGGCCGTTTTTAAGTTGCCCTTTTGAGAACTGTGAAGAAAGCGGTTTTGAACCCTTAATTTTGTTACCCAAAAGGGTCCCTGCAAAATCCCACTTTTTAAAAAAAAGAATGTGCAAAACGGATACAATTTCCAAACAACACATCACGGGCCAAAAGAGAAAGGGGGAGAAACATTTTTGGATGATGAAAGTAAATGTTTTTTGGGGTCCAAAGGCCACAGACAGTTCTCAGATAAACCCCTTAATTCAAGTCTAGTACATTTGGAGGACAGTAAAGCAGGGTGGTGCAAGCTCTGATATGACAATTTTCTTTACTATGGGCCGGGCCTTTTTACCACATACCTAAAATCGGGACCAGTTGCATGTATAAAAAATACTTAAAGAGGTCTGTCCCCTTTAGCGAGGAGGAAATCCCCTTGAAAGGGGTTTGGTTTGAACAAGCCCAAAAACCCCTAAACCATCAGTAAATGTGCAAAAATCTTGGTTCCACCCTACAAAATTGGGGGTTATGGAGGGGCCCACCCCCCACCTGAACCTTTAAAACCCCGAACATTGTGGGATGACATTATAAAAAGCTGTTTTTGAGGCAAAAACATCAAAAAGCAAATAAAAGTGGGATGTAGTCAAAGCATCCTGGGGGGAAGAAAGTTGAAGGGGACCAGAAGTTGGTTACTCTATGAACATAGATGTGAAGTATTTTAAAAAACTGGTGTTATAAAACCCTAAAAAATTGGGTTTAGGGATTCACGGGTTTTTACTAAACCCTAACCTAATACTTGGTTTGTAAAGACAAATGCAGACCCCGCTATTTTGGAACACCCCCCAAGGGTTTTTTTTGTTTTTTTTCTGTAAAGAAATTTAAATTTAATTCAAAACTTTTCCCATTATTTTTTGATTTGGGAAAAACTTGTGCAGTTTTTCCCCAATGAAGGAAAAAAAACTAAAATAAAGATTTTGGGCGAAAAGATGAACGGGTTTTCGCCTTTTTCCGGCTACACTGCGCCCCCCACCCCAAAAATCCCGCTGTCGGAGGGCAGCTTTCGCCATTTTTGGGCCCTTCGGCCCGCATGAAGGGGGGGGGCAGTGGGGGCATTGGGCGGGGTGGTGCGCGGTGTGGGCGTTCCGGGGGGGGACGCGGCGCGCTCGAATGCCCACATGAAAACCATCGGGGCTGGGCCAAATGGGGGCGCTGGGCAGTTTCCGAAAAGCAACCGGGTTTTTTTTTGGAAAAAATTCCTCCGGCAGAGGCGAATAAGCAGGATCCGAACAGGAAGGAAGGGATCGAAGATCGCGACAGAAGTCCCGGCGCTCCGCTCCACAAGCAGATTTGGGCCGAAATTTGCTCCGGGGGAGGCAAGTGAAGCAAGAAGGGAAACTTTCGAGGAAGCAGTTTGGGAAGGGAACCGGGGACAAAAACCCCTCGGGGGCCCCCGTGCAGCAGGATTTATAAAATGGGAAAAAAAAATCCCCCTTTTTAAAAAGGGGAAAACAGTGTCAAAGAGAGCTGCACGTAAAAAATACACAAAATAAAAAAAAAATCACTTTTCCAAACTCAGAACGGCGCAAAAACAAAAAATAGGGATTTTTGCAAATTCCGGAAAAAAAGTAAAAAAAAAAAAAAAAAGAAAAAAAAAAAAAAAAAAAATTAAAAAAAAAAAAAAAAAAAAAAAAAAAAAAAGAAAAAAATCTTGAAAAAAAAACCCCTTTTCCCTCTTTTGGTCGGCAAAAACCGGGCCCAAAACCCAAATGGGGAGCGAAGTAAAAACCATTAAAAGTTTAATTGGGGAAAAATTTAAACCAATCAAAATCCCCCCTGGGGAAAAATTCCCAAAATAAAGAAAAAAGGCAAAAAACGAGCTGGGGGGTTGAAGCAGGGGGGGCCGCCCCAGTTAGCCAATCAGACGCAAAGTGCTTTCTCAAAGAGTTTATGGGGAATCAAAATTTAAAAAGGGCGCCGTAATTTGGACCAAGGGGGAGAGCGGGGCGACGTTCCAAAGGGTGTTCTAATGCAAACGGGTATAAAAGTGTACAGGTTTAAATAAAATTTATAACACTACAGAATTGTGCCGATGTGTATTTTAAAAGAAATACTAATTGTGACCCAACAAATAAAAATTTTAAAACAAGAAAAAACATGGGTTATTTCTTTATTTTCCCATGCACCCATACTATTGATTCCCCTTTGGGTAACGAAAATTTAAAAAAATAAACATGATTTTATGGGGCTTTTTTTTTTTGTTAGCCACATATTATATTCGTTGTAAATACAATCGGCCAACTTCGTAGTGTTTTTAAAAATTTTATTTCACCATGACACTTTTTTTACCAAATTTCATTAGGAAAACCCATAGGGCATCGCTGCTTCCCATTTGGGCCCAAAATTTCGGCGCCCCCTTTTTTTAAAAATTTTGTTTCCCCCTAAAAATCTATGAGAAAGCAGCTCGCGGGTTTTGATTGGCTAAGCTGGACGAGCCCCCCCTGCTTTTAACCCAAACAGCTCGTTTCTGCCTTTTTACTGTATTTTTAAAATGTCCCCCCCCAAGGATTCTGGTTGGTTTTAAACTTCCCCATGGCTAAATGGGACTTTGTCGCTCGTATTTTTGATTTGGGCTAAATTTTCCATTTGCCTAAATGGGACTTTGTCGTTATTCTGATTGGGTGAGTAGCCAAGCCCCCCTTATCCCCAGGCCCAATTTAAATGTTTTTAGCATTTTAAAGTATTTTTGGGGAAAAGTCCCGCCGTGGATTCTGATTGGTTTAAAACCTGCCCCATAGGTTTTAAAAAGTTCGTGTCGCTCCTAATTTTTTGATTGGCCGGTTTTTTTTTTTTTTTTTTTTTTTTTTTTTTTTTTTTGGGGAAACCCAAAGAGAATAGGTTTTAGAATTTTAAATACTGTATTCCCGGCCATTTCCAAAATCCTAATTCTTACTTAGGATATTGGAAAGTGATTTTGTTTTATGTAATTTTTATTTTTAATGTTTCAGCTCTTTTCCTGAGAATGTAGAACGCCTTTATAAAGGCAATTTTGGATTTATACTCCGCACCGACATGTGGAATGATTTCTTGCCGCTCCAGCCTGTCTCGCATCGGAACGATTTTCGGCGCAGTCCCGCACGCGACCTAAGTCCGCACTGCGCCCCACACAACTGGCGAGGCGCGGGACTTTTCCCGCATGCATGAGGGCAATTCCTCGGACAGCGAATCTTCGGCGCAGCGCCGCACAGCGCCCATGTGCCCGCACATGTGCCCCACGCACTGGCGAAGCGCGGCGGACTTTTCCCCGCAATGTATGATCGCACTACCTCCGGCGGACAATCTCAGACGCAGCGCCGAACTTCGCCTCATTCCCGCACTGCGCCCGACACGCTGGCAAGACGCGGCGGACTTGACATGATATGTATGAGCGCGGCCCGTCCCCGACATAAATCAGGCGCAGATTCCGCCGGGAAACTGGCGGAAAACGGCGCCTCGACCTGGCGAGCTTCATACATGTGGCCCTTTGTTCTTAGCTCATGTTTTTGAACACGCTGCTAATAATTTGAACCCAACTGTAAATAAGAGATAAATAAATAAATAGGATATGCAAATAAAAGATATATATGCAGATTTATATGAGTGCATATATACGCTGCGTATCTGGTAGCTATTTCTTTTTTAATTACTTTTTATTAAAGAATAGCCTGTTGTTGGAATGGCCAATTTTCTGGGTGATTTAAATAAAGTGTAATTGGAAGGTGATATTATGGTAAAAGTTAGATATTAGTTTCCTGAGGGCAAATTAATTAGTTGCTGCAATACGAGGATCAGCCCAAAAAAGGACATAAGGCTGTTTGTAGAAAAAAAAAAATTCTGCTCCCCCCACCTCTATGAAAATTTTGTCCAGAGTATAATCAGTTCATTTAGACCTGCCTTCTAGTTAAGCAGTCATTAAGTGTATTTAGAAATTTACAGAAGTAGCAAAACTTACCTGTCAGAGAGAACTTGCTGCAAGATAGTGTAACGGATATGGTAGTGGATCCTCTGAACCACCACAAGCGATGGTGTAAGCCACGTCAGGGAGCGGAGTCTAAGTAGGTCCGGTTTTCACCAGAGTCCGCCGCAAAGCAGGATGGACTTGCTGCAGCGGATTACTACCAGGTCACTACCCCTGACGTGACTTGCTTGCGGTAGTAGCCGAGGTGTTGCGCAGTACAAAATCGTGAAGCTGGTTCATAGTTAGGGACAGGCAAAAGGTTAGTGCAGGCGGCAGTGGTTCATAGTCGGGGACAGGTAGAAGGTCAGGACAGGTGGCAATGGTTCGTGGGACGGAGGCAGAAGGTATGGTACACGGTAGACGAACAGGACACTCAGGAACGCTTCCTCTCTAGGCACAGGGCACTATCGATTCGGCAAGGTGCTAAGGAAGGGCAGAGCTTAAATAGGGTCAGCGCCCGGTGAGACCAATCACCGGCGCACTGTCCCTTTAAATTTTCGTGGAGCGCGAGCCGGGACGGAAACAGGAGCGTGCAGAGGTAAGTGGGACACAGAGCTGCCGGGGTGTCCGCAGCCCGAGTACCAGGCTGCGGCTCCGACCGCAGCTGAGGACGCTGCGGCGGTGCGGGTGTGCCTGCGACCCGACACGGGGGTCGCAGGGACACCTGTAACAGACCGCTCCTTTCACAAGCCAGTGAAAAGGTTTAGATCTCGCTCTCTGTCACAGGCATGACCATGCAGTACATGACAAGATAACGGGGCTGTCTGCTTTGTTTCATGAATTTATTCTTAGAGCTCATCTACACAACATGGTTTTACAGTCGGATTTTAACACAGATTTCAAATTTTGAAACTGGTGAAAATCCAACTGTCAACTATCCCCATATCCCGCAATAGAAAATTCAAGTTTTAGTCTACACGGCTCAGATTTTCTGAGGCTGGATTTCAAAGCCGACAGCTTGCAAAAAATCTGAAAATCTGAAATCCACCCACAAAATCTGCCCAAAAAATGAAAACCAAATGTAAATTACCATTGAAATCTGTTATAGAATCTGACTGGTATTTAACAATTGCCGTGTGAATGTACCCTTATGGATCTGGTGGCCCTAGAGAAAAAACATATAATTACCTCCCCTCTCACCTCGAATTCAGTGTTGCTGCAGTCCTCCCTCTGCTGCCGGTGTTTTGTTCACTTTCAAATGAGATGATGTTGTCACTTTCCACTGCCTGACATCACTGTCACTGTCAGAAGTGAAGAGTGAACAGAAACCAGCAAAGAGGGAGGATGGTGGAAGCACTCAATCTAAGGTGACATAGGAGTTGTTAGGTTTTTTTTATTATTATTTTTTATTTTTAAGGCCACAAGAACCCTAAAAATACACTCATAAAACAAAGTGGACAGCCCCTTTAAGCGCTGCTTTAACTGTACACTGAATATTGTCTACCACATTTGTGTCTGTTTATTATCAAGTTCATACCTCTGTGGTCTCCCCTGTAGCAGCTCCCTTCCTCCATTTGTTCTATGAAAGGGATTGTACAAGATTTGAAATACATGCCTTTTTTTCTCCAGTTTCATACATGGCCATACATTGTGTCTGATGTTGTAGCACAACTCAATTAACCCCTCAAGGCCCAGGCCTGAATAGTACTTGATGACCAGCTAAAGTTTATAGTTTGTGCCTCTTTATGTTTCAACAATCGTTACATTTTTATCTTTTAAGTGACACGGTTGTATGTGGACTTGTTTTATGTGGAAGAAGTTGTATTTTTGGGGGGCATAGATTAAGTTTACAAATAAATTACTGCAGTTTTTTTTAAATTATTTTTTACACCATTCCCATTTCACATGAATTCCACAGGTTATTACGGTTGTGTAGATATCTAATGTGTAGTTTTTTTTGTGTGTGTAATGTATGCATAATAAATTTTTTTTTATTAAATATTTATTTTAATTTGAGTATTTAATTTTTTTTCAAGACTGTTTTATGTATTTTTTTTTACTTTTTTTAATCCCATTAAGAGATAACTATTGTACATTTTGTTTACACTTAGTAATGTATTAGCATATTCATGTATGCTAATACATAATAATTTGTGTCAGTGTGACATGGGCAGCACACAGTGTGACCTGATTGCAGGCTTGTTATACAGACAGCCCTAGGGCTACTCTCAGTCCCCAGGGCTGACTGTTCAGAGGTTCTCCAGGCTGCTTCAGGTCACCGGGAGTATCGATCACCCAATGGAGCAGGGAAATGCTCTTTGATTATGCCACGGTAATGGATCCTGGCAATCAAAGGGTTAAGTGCCAGAGTGGGAAGCTTTCTTGCTTCCTAACTTACAGAGCTCGTAGGAACAGAGTGTTAACTACGTTTAATCTTGGACCCCAAAATGTCTAAGGGTTTCCATACCCCCCAAAAAGACAAATAAAAACCTCTCTGGTCTGCCATGTACAGAAGCCCAAAAAGGCCCTCCCCAGAGGCGGCTAATAATTTCCTTCACCGGGCATAATACCTAGCAATACGGTAATATACAGTAATGTCTTGTCTGAATTTTGACTGTGGCATCTAAGCTATTCAAGAGGAGGACACCACTGCCACTTGATTATATATAACACAGACAAAGTATGGCAAAATCACCTGGATTTCTGTAGGGACTACAATTGCACCCCCTAGTGAAAAAAATTCCCCCGAGAGGTTTAAAAAAATAAATAAATAAAAAAATAAGTTTTAAAAATGTAAGTATTAATCATATTAAAATATTTTTAAAATGTTTTTATCTTTTTAAAAGTAACAAAACAAATAATCCCATCTTGTTTTTCTATAATCATATTGACCTGCAGAATAAGGTTAACACTTCACTTATACTGCACATTGAACACTGTAAAAACTAAACCCAAACTGAGAGATTAAAAACATATAATAAAAGTGATGCCCTAGACATGATATAGTTTATCCTTTGCTTTCTTTATGTTGATTTCACTTTGTACTAATAGCATTCTTGATTCATCATTTATGATAGGCAATAATGTAAGTCCTCATAGTACATACACCATAGTTTTAATTTGGTCTGATAAAAATATTTACTAGCAACAATATTCAGAGTTTGTACAATGTCTATTTAATGTACTTCAAGTATAGTGAGATAATAATTAAAGAATGTATTACATTTAACCTATTTTTTTCAATTTCAAATAATGACCTAAAAAATTAAAAATTTTTTTTTAAAAAACTAAAAAACAGAATGTTCCTTTTTTAAAATTCCCGAAACACGAGTGCTTAAAAGAAAACAAATGAAATACATTTTTTTCACATTTGTAAAATAAAATATGAAACAGGTTTGTCATTAATCTTGATTAAAAATCTCCAGTTTTGTGTTTACAGTTCCTACTGTTTGCAAACATATACACGGCTCAGCTCATAAAACTACTAATAGAGCTATTCCCATCTTCTAACTTCTGGGTTAGATGATGAGAATAAACTGCCTGTCGAGAATGGAGATACTTTCCACTTTTTCAATGGGACTTCCAAATTCAGATAATCAAATGTGCTCAGAACTCCCCGTAAAATGAACAGAAAATGCGCTCTGCACATGAGTGGCCAACTCTGTGTTCGGTATGGAGAAATTTGAAGGCCCGTTCTCAAGATAGGTGTTGGTATCAGTGGTGGACCTGTGCCAAGAAGATATTTGTGGCTTATCCTATTTATATGTTATAAATGTCTGACATGGAAATACTCCTTTATTTTTGTGTAGATTCTTCTATGTCCTCAAATTATGCCACTTAGACCTATTGACGCATGAAAACAAGAAAATCTATGAAGGTTCCTTGTGGTATCTGGCCCAAAAAAGCAAGCAGCAGATCTTTTAAGTTCTGTATGTTGCATCTGACTTGTGTTTACTGAAAATTTGCACTGTTGATTGATCAGATTGAAATCTGGGAAATGTGTAGACCAGTTTGAATTTTTTCGTCAAGTTCTTTAAAACATTCCAAACAATGTTTGCAGTGTGACAGTCTATAGTATGCTACTGAAAGAGACCACCACTGCCTTTAGGGGATATCATTGTCATGAAGGGTTCTACCTAGTCTACAACAGTTTTTGAGTAAGTGGAACTTTTCAAATCAACTTCCATGTGAATGCCAGTCCCTGAGGAATGTCAGTTAAACATTGCTCAGAGCATCATTAGTCTCTGCTACTTTTCATACACTGGGAGACAAATTAGTTTCAGATAGTAAGATGTGTCAGGGCTTTCAAGCCTCCAATAAAGACTACAAAGTTATCTTTTCTGAAGTTTAAAGCTCTCATATACAAATATATCATCTTAACATGTGTAATCACAATATATTCTTGTATTTCTACTCTTTGATGCTGTATATACTCATATATGCTTACGTAACCTTAATATAACCTTAACCTTGGATTAAATGTGAAACTTCTGTATTTCAAGTAGGTTCTTTATCTACACTATTGAATGCAGACAAGCCCTCCTGCCCACATCCATGTGTAAGTTCCCAGAGGAAGCAGTAACATCAGAACACACCTCAAGACTATCCTTTATGCTTAGTATCCCTTCAATTCAATAGTTTTTTTGATAATGTTTCAGCAGTTTTGATTTATTGATCACACCTATACTATTTATGAGCACTATCTCTTAATATCTTTATTTTTTTGTATGGTCTAACATCACTATATATTTTTTTTCATTATCACTGATTATTAAGGTTATTTATAATCCTTGTGATTTCTTTCTTCTCATTTTTATGTACTAATTATGGTTTGATTTTTGATATATTATGAATTTATTTACATACATATATGTATTATGGTCATTTGTTCACATTAGATTATATTCTATTATATATGTGATTTCTTAAACTATGTTTTCTAACCTGTGGACTATTCAGTATTCTCTTTTCCCCACACAAAGCTGTCTTAAATTTTCAACCATATGGTCTTCATTATGTTCTTTAATATGATATATTTCATTCAAATTTTGTGCATCAGGGTTGGTGTATTTGCACACTACTTTTATTTATTCAATACTAACAAAAGGATATTTTCAGGGATGTTTTGAGAATCCAGGGTGGGATGACTACCTTCCACCTTCTCTGCAACATGTGTTTAAGTAGGTTATCCTGAACTTGTTATATGTCAGAAGTACTGTAACTCATTCTTATGAACTTAGCTGTAGTTCATTTATAATTGGCACATCAATAATTAGGGAAATTTCCATCTTCAAGTTTTTGGCATTGAACGGAAGTTTTATGTATAATAATACTGTGTACTCTAAGCCCTCGTTCACACGACTTATTTGGGCGCGGATTGGAGCCGTACTGCGCGCCGTATTTGCGCTGCAGTACGGCTCCAATCCGTCCCTGTCATTACGGTAATCCACAGTTCTCATAGAGAACTATGGATTCCGTCTCTTCTCCCTGCTCGGCGAATCCGCCGGGCGGGGAGAAAGCGACATGTGAATTATTTACGGCGCAGACGCGCCGTAGATAATGACAGTCTATGGGGCAAGCGAGGTGCCGGCCCCCCGCCCCGCCCCCGCCCCGCTGCACGGGTGCCGGCGTAATTGCGGGGCGAAATCCGTCCCCGCAATTACGCCGGCAATAAGCCGTGGGAACGGGGCCTAATTGTATCAACACTGCATTATACCTGCGGTATGGTCCTTTCAATGCATAAATCTTTCAGTAAATTATATACATATTAAGGAAGAACTATCATTTGGTCCATCATCCTTTCATTTAATGACAATACTGCTCTTCTGTATTCTCAAACAGAACATTAAAACATCAGTAAGGTGAGAAAATACCATATTTTCCTTTTTCTCTTTTGCTGTTGGTTGTGCGAAGTGCAGGACAGCAGCATACATGACATGGAAGGTAACTTATTGCACCTATTTTTCTTGGCTTGTGTATAGCTTATTGATTATAGATTGTATGTTAAAATGTATGTTTACCATTTTTGAGGTGTGTCTGTGTTTTAAAGTCATGATAGGAATTCTGGTACTGAGATCAATATTTTCAAAGTGTTTCTGTAGAAACTGACTTACTTCAAAATCAACTCCATGTGGCATTTTAATGAGATCACTTTAATATTGGATATTGTGTCCAAATTTCTTGGTTTTGACATGCTTTTACTTCTTGACTAGTTTTATCTATTCAAGATTGTCTTTTGGTCCCTTTGTCAAAAGTGTCACTATGTGACAGGGAAGGTAAGTTTATTTACAGAAGTAAAAAGATAAAAACTATATTCATGTCACGGCGCACGTTTCCGCTGTGAAGCAAGAAGGCACGGTAAGGGTTAATCCCTGTGGTCAGTCGACAAACCCAGGGAGAGGCCGGGCTGATGAGTGACAGCTCGGCTCCTAATCAAGTCAGAGGGTGTGTCGCACTGGCCAACAGGAGGGCCAAGAGACCGCAACAAATGTCTGCTGGGACGGGCTCCAGGCACCTCATTTAAACTCCCTCATTTCTGTTAGTCCGTGCCTGAGAAAGGTTGTTCGCTTGCTATTTCTTGTGTATCCTGTCTGTTTTTGCTCTCCTGATTTCTGACCTTGGCTCGCTTCCTGACCTCGCCTTTGCCTCCGACTTTGTACTGTGCTCCTGACCATGTTTGGACCCCGGCTTTTTTCTGACCATCCTTTTGGCTTATGTTTCTTGGCATATACGTTCCCGTATTGTGACCGACCCGGACTGTTTGAACTTGAGTTTCCCTGACAGCCCTGCACTTAGCAGCGTAGTGGCTGTCGTTCAGTTGGGGTCTGCCGCCTAGGGCAGCACGCAAAGTAGGCAGGGACAGTGGGCTGGGTGGCAGCCAAGGCCCACTGCACCTCCTCTGACGTGACATTTTCTCAGGCCGTACATTACTGCTCCCCAGGTACCATGAACCCCATAACTGCACTGGTGGAGCAGATGCAGGGATTTACCCAGTTGATCCAAGACCTGGCACTGAGGGTACAGCAGCAGGAGACCTCCCAGGATACCCCCCAGGGTCTTCCGGCATCGCTTTCCCCCTCTGTGGAACCCCCCATTCAGTTACCTGATAGGTTTTCGGGTAACATGAAGTCCTTTCTGACTTTCAGGGAAGGATGTCGTCTGTATTTTCGACTCCGCCCACGTACCTCTGGTAATGAGGAATAGAGAGTGGGAATTGTCATGTCCCTACTCCAAGGGTCCCCCCAGGAGTGAGCGTTCTCCCTACCCCCTGACTCTCCGGAATTGTCTCCGGTAGACAGATTTTTTAGCTCCTTGGGACTTCTCTTTGACGACCCTGATAGGGAGGTGGTGGCCAAGACTCAGCTCACCACCTTAAGGCAGGGTAAGAGGACTGTAGAGGAGTATGCCTCTGAATTTCGCCGCTGGTGTGTTCCTTCGGGGTGGAACGACCCAGCCCTCAGGTGCCAATTCCAGGTGGGATTGGTTGACCATGTTAAGGACATGTTGGTGGCTTATCCTACACTGGGCACTCTGGATGACGCCATCGCTTTGGCAGTTTGGCTGGACAGATGGTTTAGAGAAAGACGTCGGGAACAGACCCTTTCTCCGTTGCCCCGCCTTACTCCACTTCTCCATTCTACCACCATCCCAGAACCT
This sequence comes from Phyllomedusa bahiana, assembly GCA_025379985.1. NCBI lineage: Eukaryota > Metazoa > Chordata > Amphibia > Anura > Hylidae > Phyllomedusa > Phyllomedusa bahiana. The sequence continues at coordinate 15,083 of JAODAL010020262.1, read as the reverse complement.
GCGAGTGCGGCGATACCTCGTGAGGAACCTATGCAGGTTGGGGCCTCTTCAGCAGATGCTGTAATTGACCGCAGGACCTCGCGTCGCACCCAGGGACTGTGCTTCTACTGTGGCGGAGAGGGTAGTCGCATCTGTGAGTGTCCTAAAAAGAAGCCCTGGCCGGAAAACTCCAGCGCCTAGGTGACTCGCAGGAAGGTCACCTAGGCGAACAGGTATTCCCTATGGTGTCAAAAAAGTTGTTGCTGCCAGTCAAAATTTCAGATTTTTATATGTGTGAATCTGGGAGTGCTTTTGTAGATTCAGGATCAGCTTCCAATTTTGTGGACGCTTCATTCGTTAAGCATCTGGGCCTTCCCTGGAGGCCTCTAGCGGATCCTATGCGGGTCGTGGCTATTGATTCTACCCCGCTGGCTAAGGGCAATATTCAGTATTGCACCCCAGAACTTGAGGTGCTAGTTGGGTCTATTCATAAGGAGAAGTATATATTGTTCCTCATGGAGGGCTTACCCGCTGATGTTGTTTTGGGGTTGCCCTGGCTTCAGAAACACAATCCTGTGATTGATTGGGAGTCTGGAGAGTTAATTAGGAGGGGAAAGCAGTGTTTTAACAAATGTCTCCCTATTGTTCTCGGTAATGCAGAAGTAGAGGAGATTCCTGCCTTTATTCGTGATTTTGCTGAGGTGTTTTGTAAAACCCAGTCTGAGGGGGTTACCCCCGCATAGGTCCTATGATTGTGCCATCGAACTGTTGCCTGGGGTAAGGTTTCCAAAAGGCAGGATATATAACTTGTCAGGTCCACAAAGAACCGCTATGAAGCAATACATTACAGAGAGTCTGCAGAAGGGTCACATCTGGCCTTCGGTGTCTCCCATGGGTGCAGGCTTCTTCTTTGTTAAGAAAAAAGATGGAAGTCTCCGCCCATGCATTGATTATCGTGAGCTCAATAAAATAATGGTAAAGAATCAATACCCCTTACCATTGATTCTTGACCTGTTTAATCAAATCCAGTGGGCTAAATGGTTTTCCAAGCTAGACCTAAGAGGGGCTTATGACCTTATTCATATCAAGAAGGGGGATGAGTGGAAGACCGCATTTAATACCTCAGATGGCCATTTTGAATATCTTGTTATGCCCTTTTAGTTGTGTAATGCTCCCGCAATCTTCCAGAACCTGGTAAACAATGTTTTCAGAGAACTCATTGGTCATTGTTTGGTTGTATATCTGGATGTCATTTTAATTTATTCACAGGATTTGCCGTCACATGTTAAACATTTGCAGCAGGTTTTGCAAATCTTAAAGGTTAACAGTTTATTTGTCAAACCTGAGAATTTTTTTTTCGGGGTTCAGGAAGTACCTATGTTTTGACTCCTAAATCGTTTCGCATGGATCCCGGGAAGGTTCAAACAATTCTTGATTGGGTTCGTCCTTCCTCCCTGAAAGCCTTGCAGTGGTTCCAAGGCTTTGCTAACTATTATCGAAAATGTATCCAAAATTTTTCTGTTCTCGTTCAGCCACTAACTGATATGACTAAAAAGGTGGTTAATATCAGTAACTAGCAATCAGAAGCCTTAGAAGCTGTCGAAAGGCTTAAGCAGTATTTTGTCACTGCCCCAATGTTGGTTCAAGCGGACTATACCAAACCCTTCGTCGTTGAGGTAGATGCTTCTGAGTTCGGAGCAGGGGCAATCCTATCTCAGGGGTCGACTGCCTGACCAATCTTCGGCCATATGCTTTCTTTTCCCGTAAATTCTCCTCGGCGGAGAGGAACTATGATGTCGGGAACCGTGAATTGTTGGCCATTAAGTGGGCCTTCGAGGAATGGCGCCACTTCCTTGAGGGTGCCCAACACCCAGTCACGGTCCTAACAGATCATAAAAATCTTACCTTTCTAGAGAACGCTAAAAGGCTAAACCCACGTAAGGCTCCTTGGGCATTGTTCTTTACTCATTTTAATTTTGTCATCACTTACAGACCAGGATCTAAAAATGTTAAAGCTGATGCGTTATCTAGAAGCTTCTGTGCCGGTCACTCACCTCGGGAGGATCCAGTACCTATGTTACCCAAGGAGACTATTGTCTCAGCCATGTCCCCCGATTTAGCCACTGAGATTAAGAAACACCAGGACATGAGACCTGCTAATTGTCCTTTACGGTTGTTAAAGGAATTGCATGATTAGGTATTATCCGGACATCTCCGAGTGTCAGGCACAAAGAGGCTCATCTCTCGCAATTACTGGTGGCCTTCATTGTATCGTGATGTGGAGGCCTACGTGGCAGCGTGTGACATTTGTGCTTGGGAAAAGGTTCCCAGAACTCGTCCTTCTGGGGAACTTTGTCCTCTCCCCATATAAGAGCTCCCATGGACCCACATCTCCATGAACTTTATGACCGATCTTCCTACCTCTGAGGGTAAGATGGTCATTTCGGTGGTGGTGGATCATTTTAGTAAGATGTGTCATTTGGTTCCATTAAGAGGTTTGCCGTCGTCTAAGAAGCTTGCCGAGCTTTTCATCAAACATATTGTCAAACTACATGGGTTCCCCGAGAAAATTGTTTCGTACAGAGGGCTCCAATTCGTGTCCTGTTTCTGGAGATCTCTCTGTAAGGCTCTGGGTATCACCCTATCTTTCTCCTCGGCTTTCCACCCTGAGACTAATGGGCAGACAGAAAGGGTGAACCAAACCGTTAAACAAAAACTTTGTTGTTTTGTCTCTGATCAGCAGATCGATTGGTGTAAATACTTACCTTTAGTGGAATTCGCGATTAATAATCAGGATAATAGTTCATCTGAGGTCTCTCCGTTTTTTTTTTTGCAACTATGGTTTTCACCCGAGACATGCATCTTTATCCAGTGCTATGTCCGATCACAATGGGGTGGATGCTATCGTTAAAGATCTGTGCACAGTCTGGGCCCAAGTTCAGAAGAACTTGGTCAATGCCCAGAGCATCCAAAAAAGAAAGAGTGACAAGAGACGTCTTTGCTCTAGTGGTTTTGCTGTGGGGGATAAGGTTTGGTTGTCCACCCGAAATCTTCACCTAAAAGTGCCTTGCGGTAAATTAGCTCCATGATTTGTGGGTCCTTATGTGGTGCAAGAAGTGGTGAACCCGGTGGCATACCGTCTTAAGTTACCTCCCTCCCTCTGGGTTCATAACGTTTTTCACCAGTCACTGTTAAAGAGGTACATTCCGTCTCCGACTTCACCTTCTATACCCCCTCCTCCTGTTAGTGTAGAGGGTCAGTTGGAATACGAAGTCGCCCGTATCTTAGACTCCCGTAGAGTGCAGAGGTCCTTACAGTACCTTGTCCACTGGAAGGGTTATGGTCCGGAGGAGGAGGTTCCAGCCAGGTTCATCCACGCTGAATCTCTGACCAGGGAATTCCACGACTCTCACCCGGACAAACCCAAACCAGGGAAGGGTCAAGTGGCCCCTCATAAAGGGGGGGGGGGGGTACTGTCATGGCGCATGTTTCCGCTGTGAAGCAGCAAGGCATGGTAGAGGTTAAGTCCTCTGGTCAGTCGACACACCCAGGGAGAGGCCGGGATGATTAGCTTAGGAGTGAAAGCTCGGCTTCTAATCAAGTCAGAGGGTGTGTCGCACTGGCCAATAGGAGGGGCCGGAGGCCGCACCAATCGTCTGCTGGGACGGGCTCCGGGCACCTCATTCAAACTCCCTCATTTCTGTTAGTCCTTGCCTGAAAAACGTTTTTCCCTTGCTATTTCCTGTGTATCCTGTTTGTTTTTGCTCTCCTGATTTCTGACCTCAGCTCGCTTCCTGACCTCAACTTTGCCTCCGACTTTGTACTGCGCTCCTGACCGTGTTTGGACCCCGGCTTGTTTCTGACCATCCTTTTGTCTCCCGTTTCTTGGCCTATATGTTCACGTACTGTGACCGACCCGGACTGTTGGACCTTGAGTTTCCCTGACGGCTCTGCATTTAGCAGCGTAGGGGCAGTCGTTCAGTTGGGGTCTGCCGCCTAGGGCAGCACGCAAAATAGGCAGGGACAGTGGGCTGGATGGCAGTAATTGCCCACGGCACCTCCTCTGATGTGACAATTCATCTATAGGAAAATGTGACATCACTGTACGATAAGTAGCATTATCTCAGTGGAAATGAAAGTATTTAATAGACTAAAAACTAATACAATGGTGAAGAGTACTTTACCCTGCTACCACACAGCCATCTATAGAGCTAATAAACAATAAAACTACCTCAATTCATGATTGTGCTGCTATTCTATCTGAAACAACACTGCTATGATCAGATAAACATTCACAGTAATTCCACTCATACAGTAGGAGTGATACATTTTGCTCAGTTATGAAAAGAATGTGGCTTTCTGCCTCCTATTCAACATAAAGTTTTGATTTTACTTCTTTGTCTCTTACAGATTGTTCAATTCCAAACAAGAGTAGATAACACAGCAGGACTTATATATAAAGCACATAACAATGCCAATGACTCTATCAGTAATGCTCTTGCTGATGAGGTTGCCAAAGCTGTCATAGAAGGCTTCCACGTGTCTCCAACAATGTTTCTTAACATTGTGTGGGAGACAACCACAGGTTTAACACCCATTTTCAACTAACTATCACCTTAAAGTAGGGCAATATACTATGATGGACTAATTATAATTAGTATACAGAGATATGGTATATAGTGATTTTGATACCAACAATGTCTGAACAGTTTATGGTGCTGATTAAGAATTCAGTTTCAGAGATATTTAATAGTTAATTAATTAATGCAACATGTTTGAAAAGCATTTCGAATTGCAAGAATATTATTATTTTAGGTACAACTAGTAAGTAAACAGTCTTGCATTATCCAATAATGACCTGTTTTTTCCAAAGCCATAATAAATTGCTTCATCAATCCTAGCTTCATATGAAGCAGCAGGAGAATGATTTTATTCTTGTCCACCAGCGACTTGTTGATGATATTCACAGCACCAACAATCATTTCTTCCCTTGAAGGCCATGAAACTTTTGTTCAATGATTTTGCTTTGCCCTGCTATCCCAGAGGTACATGAACCATGGGTATTTTCTGTATCCTGATATCTGACCAAGCAAGAAGTTCACTATCTTCAGATTAACACAAATTGACCACTGATGTTCATGATAACGGATATTCTGTAATATGAGTTTTACATTTTCATATTGTTCTTTAAGTTTTGTTGAGTGAGCAATGGGAACAGACACATAATGGTTACGATTGTGCAAGAGAACATATTTCAAGCTTCTAATGAAGCTGTCTATAAAAAGCTGCCAGTCTTCTAGTCAATATTCTGTTAGTCCCATTTGAAGAACAATTCAGCACCCTCAAAATACCCAAAATCCATTAAAAAAACCTTGGCACCTAAAAAAAAAATTCTTTAGTAGACTTGTGTTTTCTAAGCTTGCCAGTACTTTTTCTGAACACCTTTTCCTTCAATAGAAGACAATTCTGCAATCAAGACCTCTTATGGACTGCAACTAGGAAAATAGAAGTATGTTAGAAACCATGCAACAACTCATGGAAAAGGTAATGTCACTGGGAACATAACTAGACCACTTACAGAAAAAAATCCAAATTCCCCAAAAAATAAATTAATCTTTATTGGTATACATTAAAAACCCCTTAAACTAATTGACCAAATAGCATCACTATGCTTTATAAATACACGATGGCCACATTAATAATTCCTACCCCACCAAATATTATTTCAAGTGAGGTATAAATGTAACTAGCAACCGAAACACTATATAATAATCATTCACAAACTTTAGCTGGCAAAGCAATTAGTTTATAAAAATCTTTACTTATTCAAAACAGTGTAACAACATTACAGAGCCTTTCAACTTAACGCACTTTTTCAGCAGACCTCACACATGGAATGCACGAAAGTCCTCATAATAACTCATCAAAGTTCATTTTGCAAGCTTTTCAACTGAGAAGAAACTGAGCCATTCACAATAGGAGCGTCCACCTGCAACGTTTCAGGGGATCCACCTCCTTTTTCAGGCACGGGTGGTAAGTTAGAAAGTGCACTTACATAGACACATATTAATTACCTGTACATATATTTAATTACTTAAACACAAAGTGCAATAACTTACAAGATATACAAAACATGATAAATGTAATCCTACAAACAGAGAAAACATAAACTACCCACATTATAAAAATGATCTCATTTAACCCTTAAGGGGCACATGATTTTAAACTATATATCCAAAACGCCTCTCTTTGAAGCAATTTGATAGATAGACGAAGCATCATCAACCACTACTTCCTCCAATACACACCATCTCAAGTCACTTACTTGATGTTTTTCTTCCAAGCAGTGACGCGCTAGGGTTTTTTCACCATATTTTTTCATATGTTTTTCTTCTTCTCCTACTGACCCTTTCCTCAAAAAAACTCTAATATTAGAGCTATGCTCATTAATTCATGTCTGTCCAATGTACGTTTTGTCACAAGAGCACTTCAGTAAATATACCACTCCACTTGATCTACATGTGAAATATCCTTTCATTGGAACATTTGAAGGTGTGAGGTCCTTTTCATTGGCAAACTTGGAAGCATGAATAATAAGGGGTATTGCACATATTTAAAATAGTTAAAACAGTACACAGCTCTCCGCTCCGGGAGGCATGGAGTATGATTCCAAAAATTGTTTTTATTAGGTGTAAAACATTCTCTGAAAAAGAGCTAAAACCTTCTAAAAAAAAATACATAAATAAAACAAATAAAAATGAATTCAATTAGTTCATTTTTTATTTCTTTATTTTCGTTACCCCTCTATTATTGTTCATTTTATATACACATCGGCACAACTTCGTGAGTCTTATCATTTTATTTCGGGCATGTACAGTTTTATTATAGATTGCATTAGAAAACCCATAGGAGCGTCGCTCGCTCTCCCATTGGCCCAAATAACCGCACCTCTTTTAACTTAGCCAATCACAAACAGAGATCGCTCTGCATTTCTTTTCCCCATAGAACTCTATGAGATAAGTAGCTCACCCGCTGATTGGCTAAGCAGGACGAGCCCCTCTTCCCCCCAACCAATCACAGTACTAGAATATTTCCCATAGACAGTAATAACTTTTAGGGCACCCTTCTATTGCGCCCTTCTTGCTCCACTCAAAATAGACGCACTACATATGATTGGTGGATTCATATCTGCCGCCTGGGCTCAACCAATCAGCTCTTTTCTGCCTTTTTTACTGTATTTTGAACTGTCCCTCCTTTTCATTTGATTGGTCAACACTACTCCATAGCTTATAATTGTTCACTGGTGCTCCTATTCTGATTTGCTGGTTTCTGCCGACCAATGAGAAGAGCTTACAGAATTTGAATTACTGTATTTCCCGGCAATTTACAATATCCCAATTCCTGATGTAGTGCCGGTCTCAGCGACAAACGCGTTGTTAGGGATTTGATTGATGTATGTTTATAGAAGGTTTTCAGCTTTTTTAAAGAAAATTTTTTTTACACCAATAAAAACGTTTTTTTTTAATCATACTCCATGCCCCCCCGGCGGCTAAAAACCCGGGAAAATTTCTTTTCCCCCCGATCTCTCCATTGATATAAGGGGCAAAGTACTGGCCCTTTATTGGCCGGGTACCAAAAAACCCCCGGGAAATTCAACCAATAGCTTTTTTCTCCCTTTTTTTAAAATGTTTTTTTTGGAACTGCCCAACCCCCTTTTCTTTTTGGATTGGGGTCAATATTTTCCCCAAATAGGTTTAATGGGTCATGTCCCCCCTATTTTTAATTTGGCTAGTTTTATCCCGACCAATGAGAAGCCCTTACAAATTTGAATTACTGAAATTTCCCGGAAATTTCCCATTATCCAAATTCCTGATTTTTTCCGCCGTTATTGATTTTTTTTAAATTGATTTTTTTTATGTTTTTTTTTAAAAGGGTTTTGAGCTTTTTTTCAGAGAAGGGTTTTAAAACCTATTAAAAAAAGTTTTTTTTATTCTTTACCCCAAATGCCTCAGGGAGCTAAAGAGTGAAAATTTTAAATTTTTTGATTTATCTAATATATTTTCCTTTAATTTTTAATGATCCCACTTTTTAAATTACTTTTTAATCTTTTTTTTTTAGCCCAGCTTTAAATTTTTCACTTTTTTTAAATTCATTTATTTAAAAGAAAACTTTTTTTTGCAAAATTCACTAATATGTTTAATGATTTCTCGCTTTTTTCCCAGCCTGTCTCGAAATTCAAAAATCCCATTTTGGGCGCAGTCCCCACTGCCCCCTAAGTCCCGCACTGCGCCCCCACACACTGGGAGGTGCAGGGAACTTTTCATCGCAAGTATGAGCGCCCCTTCCAAAGGGCAAGAATCTTAGGCAAAAGTCCCGCACTGCGCCTAAGTCCCCCCCCTACGTCTCACCCCTTTTTGGGGAGGCGCGGGGGAACTTTTCATTTTGGCATTTTAGGGCCCAAACCCCCTTCGGGTGGCGAATCTTGGGCCCCCAGTCCCCATTTGCCCCCTAAATTTCCCGACGGGCCCCCTAACCCCTCTGGCGAGGCGCAGGGGATTTGAAAAATGGCATGTTTTGGGGGCGAAACATCGGGGGCCGACTTTACATGAGGTGCATTTTAAACTTAAAAATCGGGCAAAAAACGTCCGCCCCCCGAGGGGCCCCGAGTTTCCCTTTTAAAAGTCGCCCCTTAATGTTTTAAATTTTCCAAAACTTGTTGCATAATTGGAGGTTGTTTTTTGATTTTTTCCCAGGGACTACTCTATAAAAATTTCCCCATTGGTAAAAATTGTTTTTTTTTTTAATGCAAAAAATTTCAAATGTATTTCAAAACTTTTTTTTTTTTTTTTGTCTATTTCCTTATTGGGCCAATTAATTTTTATACTATTTTTAATTACTAGGGTTGACCCCATTATTTAATCGACAAATTTTGAAATCACGGGGTTTTTTATGTTGATCGGATTTTTAGATAAACGCAAAAAAATTTAGGTTAAAATCGTGCACAATCTATTAATAGCCCGCGCCTTTTTCAGCGTTTTCCTGCCCTTTTGGCCGGCCCAAGAAAATGAGCTTGAGAATAGAGCAGGGTGAGCTGTGTGTGGACGTCATACTGGGATGTGTAGGGGTTGCGTTTTGGGGGAAAAAAATACATAAACCTTTTTACATGGGGAACACCCTTCCTGTTCTGCTCAGTGGTTTCAGCGTTTCATGGGAAGGCGTATCCCTCTCCCTCTGTTCCAAACACCCTAAAGCAAACAGCTCAGCAAAATTTTGTTCTATTTGTTCACAAAAACAGTTTAAAATTTTTAGCTTTAAAATTAAAAAATTTTGGGGGTTAGATTAGAGATTGGCAGTTTTTAGGTAGTTGGGCTGAAAATTTTTTAAAGGGGAGCACCCAGCCTTTTAAAGCCCACATTGGGAGCGGGGGGGGGGCCCCGGGGGCGAAACCAACACAGACAAGCTTTTTTAAAAGGGATAGGGGGATTTAGTGCACCCGGGAGACTTAGTTTAGACATTGCATTGCAACGGCTTTTTTTTAAAAGTTTTCTGTTGAAATATTTTTGTAAAGTTTGGGGGGCCTGAAATTATATTAGGGGTACGAATTTTTTTCTAGTAACCCGCAGGTTTTATTTTTTAGGTGCAAAAAATCTACTTTTATTAACCTATACAATTTAAAATAGGTGTTTTTTTTACTTTTGGGCAGGGCCCCGCTTTGTTGATAAGGGGGCACCTTGCACTTAAATTTCAATACACAAAATTTTTTCGCACCGCGGGGGTATTTTTAGGTGCAAAAAAATACCGTTTATTATCCTATAATTTCAGATACGTTTTTTTTCCTTTTTCCCAGTTTTCCCTTCCTTTGTTGATAGAGGAAACCTTGAAATTAAATTTTAATACACCAATTTTGTCGTCCCGGAGGGGTATTTTTTTGGGGCAAAAAAGTTTTTTTTATTTTCAACCCTATTTCAATTTTTAGTTTGGTGTTTTTTAAATTTTGGGGGAGGCCAGCTTTGTTTTATGAGAACCCTTGCACTTTTAAAATTTAAAAAAAGGGAATTTTTCCCTCACCGCAAAGGGGTATTTTTTTTGGGGGGCAAAAAGTAACCCTTTTTTTTTTTTCCGTTTTACATTTTAGATTTCTTTTTTTTTTTCAATTTTTTGGGGAGGCCCGCTTTTTTGATAGAGGCACTTTTCAAATTAAATTTTTGAAAACAGCAATTTTGTTTTGATTTGGGGATTTTTAGAAAAACTTGATTTGCTGCTTTTAATAAAAGGGCGTTCCAAAAACTCTTTTCCCTACCCTCTCAAATTTTTTTCCCTTTTTGAACATGGAGCAAATGCAGGTGGTAAAACGAGCAAAAAAGGGGGGGGGGGGATGGAGGTAGAGTTTCGAGGAAAAGGGGCTTCCTTTCCCGAGTTGGCCCCAAACCACGCAAGCCGTGTTTGTCGGGTTTTTTCAGGACCGTCAGGCCTGCCATCGTGGGCAGGGCCCTGTGAAAACTCAGTAACGAAAAATTGTCGCCAATTGTTCTTCAGGGTTAATGGGAACCTATCCCCCCCAGTCTTTAAACCTTTCCCCGCCTCCCAGTCACAGCCACAAATGTCGTCATCAGCATCCCTCAAACATTTTCCCCCAAACCCTTAGCGGAAACAGCCCAAATGTCAAAATCGTGTACCACCACTTTTGGATAAACCATTTTCTGAAGACCCCTTTTATACAAAAAGCGGTTGGGGGCAGAAGGCAAAGTTAAAAAAATCGAGGCCAAAAAGGGGTGATTTTTGTCTGCTCTGGAAAGCCCAGTTACTGATCCATCAGAGGGGGAGGGAAAGGGAAACCCGGGTTTAAAAAATTTTCCGGGCGGGGCGGCAACGCCTTTGCGTTTTTCCCCTTTCTTGTAGGGCCCCCCAGCTCCTGGATGCAGAAAAAGTCAGGACGACCAAAATCACCGTGTTTTTATGATGTATGTCCCCACTTTGCGGATCCAACGTTGGGCTATTTAGCAGAATTTCTTGCGAGCGCTTCATCACTGGAAAAAGGAGGGAAAACGATGGGGGGGAGTGTTTAGTACGGGTCCCGCGTCAAAAAGGGGGGAGGGTGTTTGCAGAAGTCCGTGAGATGATTCTGGGCCCGCCACGGTCCCGCGGAAAAAACCCCGGGCCCTCGCTTTTACCTTAAAAAGGTCAAGGAAACCTCCCCAAGCCTGGGCCTTTCTTTGAGCAAGCCCCTGGGTTCACCAAGCGATGTCAATGCCCCCTTTGCCCCTAAATCTAAGTAGAGGCCCAAAAAATCTTGGGGTTTTAAACCCCCAAACCAATATGTCCCAGTCCATCAGCGAAAAGCTGAAATGGAGGCAAAAACTTGGGGCCCAAAAAAAGGGCCCGGGCCCATTTCTGGGCTTTCCAACCCCTGTCACACCCTCCTGTCTTTCCCCCTCCCCCTCCTCCCCCACCACCCAAGCGTTCCTCAGCTGCCCCGTCTCTTTAGAGTCATGATTTAGGGATCACCTTTTTCCCCTTTCAGCCTCCCACCGTGCGCCCGAGTAAAACCCCCCACCAACCCGAGACCCCTCCTACCCCCTTTTCCTTCCCCAAGTTTGGAAACCCCCTGCACGCCGAAAAGGGCCAGTCTAGCAGCCAGCCTTTGTCTCCAGGTTTTTGGGGGCAGAAGGGAAAAACTTTTAACCCCCAAAAACCTTTCCCAAACCAAAAGCCTGAATTTTGGGATTGCCAGGCTTTTGGCCTTGTAAAAAGTTGGGCCCTTTTCCCTCTGGTGGGCACCAAGATGGGTTTCCGCCAAAGCATGGGCCCCCTTTCCCGCCCCCCCAAAACCCCGATGCCGAGCCCGGCATTTCTTTTGGGAGAAAACGCTGTCCCTTCCCTGGCCCGCCACGTGTCATCTAAAATTTCAAAAGGGGGGTTGTCTGCAAATTTTGGGGCCCCGGAAAAAACCATTCCCCAAACCCCCGGGCAAAAGGGACTATAAGCAAAGGGGCCCAAAGGGCCCCTATATCTCTTTTGGGCAGTCATGGGTGAGTTTGGGGGGATGTCTTGGGGGTGCGGGGGCTTTTCAGGCTCGGCGCACGCTCTTTAAAAACCCCCAGGGGAAAGGGTTTCAGGGCTCTTTTCCCCCAAGGGTCCTCTTGGGGGATCAATGCCCCAGAGAAACCAGGGCCCTGATGAAAAATTTAATCTGTTTTTTGGAGGGGCCGTCCCCCCACACCCTTCAGGGGCTGTGGCGGCTTTTTCCGCAACCCAGAACCCCAGTTTCGGCTGGGGGGACAAAAACCTTGTGCATCAAGGTGGTGTGCGGAAAAAGGGGGAAATCTGCTGGCCGCCCTTAAATTGGTAGGTGGAGCACATCCCTTTTCCCCCGGGACATGTCAAAAAAAACCCGTCGGTTTCCCGAAATTTCTAAAGGGGCTACCCCCGGGGGTGGAATGCCCGCTGAGGAAAAACTCAGGTCTGAGTTTTGCACTTCTTTCCCCCGGGTTTTGACCCTGCTTCGTCCCGCCTTTGGGTGCCCTTGCCCGCGTCAGCTCGGCCTCCCCGTCAACCGTCTCATTTTTGACGGGGGGTAACACGCTGGGAAAACCCCCCTCCAAAAATGCCCCCAAACCATTATGGCCCGCAACGCAATGCCCCTTCCCCAGTACGAATATAAAAAATGGGGTGCAAGCAGCGGTTTTCGGACCTTGGGGTTTTTGAAACCCCCCGAGAGTGGGGGCCCGGTGAAAGAGCTCGCACCATCCTTGCCAGTTTTGAAGAACCCCCCAAAATGGTCAGTGCGGACAATACCCTTTTCCGCATGAGCTTTTTGGTGATCTTAAAATTCTGGAATGATCGTTGGACACTCTGAAACAACCCGGTCCCAATTAGGAAAAGGGGGAGAAACGGACACGGATTCACCCGGACCTTTCTCCCCTTTTGTTGAATTTCCAAAAAGGGCCCCAAAGGGTTTTTCAATTTTAAACGGTCTTCATTAGGGGGAGTGGGTTTGGGGGCCAGGGGTAGTGCAAAAAGGGGGCGGGATCAGCTCTAGGGTGCAAAAATCTCAGGCAAAATCAGGGGGTGTGTTGAAACTGGGCCCGGGGGCAGCGGAGGGGGGGGGGGAGGTATTCCTTTGACAAACCCCGGGTTTCCCATTCCCCGCCTTTGGGAAAAAGGTTGGCGCGAAAAATTTTAGGCGGGGGAGGAAAAAGAAGAACATTTTTCTAGTGCCCCTCACCCCGAGGCCCTTGGGGAAAAACAAGGCTCCATCTCTCACAAAGAGTGCTTGGAAAGCCCCCATTTCCTCCAACATGATCCCCATTGCCAAACAAAAAGGGAAAAACAGTTACCCGGGTGGCCCCCCTCCGGATCCCACGGTACAAACCAAAACTCACACTTTCCTTTTCCCCCCACCCCAAAAAAGGGGAAATTTAAAAAGCAGGAAAAAGGAGACCTTGGTGATTGATCAACTGGAAAACCCCTTTTTTGCGTCGCTTCACGTTCTTCAAAAAGTCACGGGGGAAAACTTTAGCGACGGGCAGCCAAATAAGTGCCAAAATGGGAGCAGCAGGCAAGGTGGGAGAAGGGCCCAATGGGTTTAACCCCTGGCAATCTTTATTTACCAACCCCCCACCCAAAGGGCAAAAGCAGGGCAAAAAATAACCCCACGAACCCAGCTTAAGATCATTGTGACGACTATCTGTTTGGGTCAACACCGATGTTTTTGGGGTGCATTCCGGACCCAAAAAGACTTTTTTGGGGATCCAAAATTGGGTGAATGGCCTAAGCTCGCTCGCCACGCCATAGTGGTGTTGTCCCCGCCCCGCAGCCAGGGCATACTGGCGGAAACCCTTTTCCCCAGCTTTGGAGGAGGGCATTAAAGACAAAAAGATCCCGGGTTTCCACAGATTTAAAAATGGATCGTTTGAAATTTCATCAAGAGGAATAAGGCATGGATCTCGGGAAATTGTTGTGGCCCCAATTCCCGGGGTTTCACCGATTTGTTGCCGGTTATTAACATTCCTCTTCAAACTAAAAAATGGTCCTCTTTAAAACTTTTTTTTAAATGATCATTTCTTACCCCAATTTTTATTCTCAGTTCCCAAAAGTTCATTTTGCTGGTTTTGCTGTGAGGAGACTGTAAAAGGGCGAAGGTTTCAGACAACACGTTTTTCAAAATTTTTTCAACCCTTTTATTTAGAAATTTTGCAATTTTTTTAATTTTTTTGGGTCTTTTTGATGTGAGTTTTCAGCTATTAATTTTTGGTCCTGTGGAACAGAAAATTTTGGATTTTTTAAATGGCAATTTTTTTCCCCCCAAATTTTTAACAGTGGGCCCGAGAAGTCATTTTTTAAAAATTTTTTGGGGGCATTTTGCTGTGAGGGTTAAAAAAAATTTTTTCATGGTCCCTTTGGGGAAACAGAAATTTTTGGTTTAAAGTGGATTTCTCCCTACAAAATTTTTAAAATTTTTTCTGGAAGTCAAATTTTTTTTTTTTTTTTGGGTCTGTGCCCTTTTAAATGCAGGCAAATACTAAAAGTCCTATTCTAAAAAAATGTTGGGTTTCCTTAAAAGACATTTGTTCTTCCACAATTGTTTAAAAAATTGCCCAAAGGGGGATTTTTTTTTTTGTTGGGGGGTTTTGTGTGAAAATTTCAAAATATTTTTACAAGGGTTTTTTTAAAAAAAATTTTTGGTTTTCAGACCCTTTGTTCTTAAAAATTTTTTAAAAGTGGCTCAAGGGTCTGTTTTTAAAGGTTGGGGGATTTTTCGGGGGAAATGCCTCTTTTTTAAGGTTTCCCTTTTTTAAAAAAAAAAAAAAATTTTTCTTTTTTTAAAAGACATTTGTTTTCCCCAAATTTTTCAAAAAGGGGCTTTAAAAGGGGATTTTTTTTAATTTGGGTTTTTGGGGGCCCTTTTTTTTGTGAAAATAAGCTTTTGGGTAAGGTTAAATTTTTTGGGGGTTTCTTAAAAAGAATTTGTTCTTTACAATTTTCAAGAGTGGCTTTAAGGGGGATGGTTGCTGTTTAGAAACAGGAATAGGTAGGGCAATGTTAATGGCCACATATTTGCAAAAATGACTTGTTTTTTTCAAAAATGTTTAACATAGTAGCAA